>BOPP01000033.1:5679039-5706721 GCA_017312745.1 Gryllus bimaculatus | reverse complement strand
CCACTACCTTGCTTTGCTCGTCCCGTTCTCACTCTCCTCGTTCCGTATTCTGCCCTCCCCAGTCCTCAATCTGGCCAATGGTCTGATCCTTTCTCTGCGTCTGTTTCGCTCGCTTACCTCGAACACTGCGTCGGCATTTCCTCGCCCCCCCCCTTTTTACGTACCCGTTTCCTCTATTCTTACCTATTCTTGAACCTTACCTCTTATCACCCTGCCGCGCTCCACTGCCTGGGTACTTCCCCTATTCCTCCGCTTCTTATTTACCTTACTCCTCACGACATTTTCCTGTCCAATACTACCTTGTTTAATCCCGCACGCAACGTACTTCTACCCCCCACTCCCCCACTCCGCGAGCACTTCGCGCGTTTATTACATCCTTCTTCGCTATCTGTTTGGCCTCTAACCGGTTTCTAATCTGCCTTAATCAGTCCTTCGCTAATGTTAAAAAGCTGCTCGTCTGACCACTATCCTACCACACGTGTGGCAACTTCGTCGGCCCTGACGGTTTTCTCCCAAACGTTCTTCGCCTTGCACGCTCGTCTGTTTGCCGAGCGTGTGTACTCTGTGCGGCCGCTCCACATTCAACACTCACGGTCCACCTTGTACAGTCGTACCGCCCCGTACAGTCGTACCGCCCCTTTGCGTTCAGTGCCCTTCCCCCGCCATGTCACCGCCCCGGGCTCCCGTTCCACGCGCGCCCTTTCGGAAACCTCCCGGCCGGGCCGTGCGTCGCCCCGCAGCCCGCGCCCTCCCACCCAGTTCGCTTGCGACCTCACTGAAGCGATGTCCTCCCGACTGCGTCTATTAGCTGGGCCCGAGCCCGCTCTTCGCTTGATTAAGCGAATCTTCGTCTCAATTTTCAGGAGCTTATTAGCGGGCCTCGTTTTCTTTTCGTTCTCTGTCCTGTGCTTTATCTCTTCCGGACGTTGCTTCGTATCGGCAAGGGTGGTTCACGGTATCAATTGATGGTTGTGGTGCCTCTCACGAGAGATCTTAAGATTTCGAGTCCTGGCGGTGACTTGATTTTCGTCACCAGGTAGAGTCAAATTCAACCGTTGTCTGGAAGAGAATTCCAGCGGCAGGCTGCTCTGATTGGTAGTTTTCCGTGGTTTCTCCGATCAACACCGGCGAATACCCGAGTAACCTGAGAAACGGGACACGGACCACGCTCAATCTTTCCGTCCTCTTACTTGTCCTATCCTAATCTCGTACTTACACACGTACACTCACAAATACACTTATTGGGACACCAAACGGGAGCTTGAAGCTGGGGTGGTGCCACGCTGGTGGGAGATACCTGCTTGAAGGGAAAACCACCGCAATCCGACTTATACTCGTATTGGTGATGGATCTCGCCATTTATTGGGGAAGATCGCCACATGCCACGATACAGACATACACTACCCTTACGGGACTAATGACCTTAGCAGTTGACGCTGAATCACTCTCTGAATCACTGATTAATCCGTCAATCAATCATTCAATCGACTTTTAATTCATGCGTGTGTTTACTTTCCACTATGATCCTCTATTTAGTGATTTCATAAAGATATCTTGTTATTTTAATCTTTTTGTTTTATTTCTGCGTTGATCAATTTCCTGACAATTCGTATTCCTCTCCAACTCTAATCTTATTTAAAATGTTCTCATCATTTATTCAATATATGCTACTGGAAATTGAGTTACATGGCTCAGAGTAAGACATTTTAGAAATCATAGCTAATTCTTCCCCTTACAATCGTTAACTTCTTATTTATAGCAATACTTCCTTTTCCCAAGGAACTTTTCCCTATATTTTTTTATTGTTTTATCATATTTTTGAAAAATCTAAACGACGCTCACTAACGAGTTAGTTTCCTGTTACCTAATTTGTGACGTCATGAATACTCACAGCGAGCACAGATCGAGAGCTTTCATACAACAGATACTCATTTACAAAGAAAACACAACAAACATTTACAATGAATTTACTCTTTACACCCTAGTTCTGATAGACCTGCTATCCCCTGATCGCGGGAACGATCCCAACCCGATTGATAATCGGTTTCAATTATGGCATTCGCCACTCCTACTTCCGAAGCGCGCACAAAGCCAAGCTTCTGTGACTGGGACCCAAAGTCCGTACTAGCGTATCAACTGACGGTTTGCCTCGTCGCAGGAGCGATCTTATCCGATTGAGATTCGGCCGCGAGTCGAGGCACTCAGCCTCTCCTCCCCTCGGGGCACGCACACAGCATCGCTCCCACGTAACCGCAATCACCCAAGGACACAAAGTCCTCCACAGGCTCGTCAACAAGTGACTTGCCTCGCGAGCCCTGCATCCTACGCCAAAGCCTCGTCTCTCCCTTTGCCACGTGCTGGCTTTTAGAAAAAATCTTCTCTCCTTCCTGTGGCGAGGCGATTTGCTGTTACAATATTTTAGACATCATTGCTAACTCTTACCCTTACAATCGTAAACTACTTATTTGTAGCAATACTTCCTTTCTCCAAGGAGATTTCTCCTATATTTTTTATTGTTTTATCGTATTTATCAAAAATCCAAATGACGCTCACTAACGAGGCTGGTTTCCTGTTGCGTAATCGGAAGTTAATCTTGTACCTATGACTTCTGACTTCTGAACTCGTTTTACTGCACTTCACGAACGTCGAAGGATTTTTTCCCTGGCGTATTTAGAGAGTTTCTCTCCGCCTTTCATATCTTTTGAACCAATCTACTGAAGATGATGATACAAAAATCGCACGATTTATTTTAGCATGGGAGTGATATAAACTGTTTACGTTTCTTAATGTTAAGACACATGTAACGTATTCAAGAGTTCATTGTTAATGGGGTTTGTGCATATGGTTCGGCCCCCTGATAGTACTTCTTTTCACTTTCTCGTTACGGAATAGAGAGAAATTTATGTAAGAAAATATTCGCCATCCATAAATCCCAAACTAATCGCACACAGTTGTTTTGACAGCGCCGCGCCGACTACAATGTGTCGATGGC
Source organism: Gryllus bimaculatus (assembly GCA_017312745.1). Lineage (NCBI taxonomy): Eukaryota > Metazoa > Arthropoda > Insecta > Orthoptera > Gryllidae > Gryllus > Gryllus bimaculatus. Next base: position 5,703,729 of record BOPP01000033.1, on the reverse strand, counting down.
TTGTGTATAATTTGCTGCAAATATTGTATCATTTACATTTATTTCTATTTGTTTCATTTGTAAAAGTAAGAAATAATTGCTGCTCTTGACTATCGAAATAAATGCAGACATGGAACACAGACACTTTGTTTGACTTGGGTGAATTGGACGTTTTCAAGTAATAGCTGAGTGGTTAGTAGCGCAGAAATTGCAATATTTTAATATGACGTAGCTGTTTCTAATATTGTGAGAAAGTATGTGCTGTTGTAGCTCCACTAGAGTCTTCATTGTGTATCTGCACGGTTTTGTTTCATGATTGGTTGACAATCTTGCCCACTTCCTTCTCTTCCTTGGTGTTGCTCTTCGCTGGAGCGGAGTCCCGCTCTTGCCGTTGCCCCCAGCATCCGTTCGGGCAGCTTCCGCCACCGCCACCGTCGCCGTCGCTCTTGGCTGGTATGCCCCAACTTTCCGGAAGAGCTCGCGTCGGGCGCAGCGCCGCCGCAGACGCCGCCGCCGCGGCTCACCCTCCCGGCCAGGCTTCCGCCGTGAGCACACACCGCCTGAATCCCGCGGTCAACTCTTCCTAAGCCGTCGACCTATCTCCCGAAAAAGGCACAGACCGACCGCATCATTTTCCCGTTTTCTCCTTAGTGTACGGATTGATTTCTACGTTTCCCGTGGTTTGATTAGAATCACAGTGATCGCTTATAATTTATCCACTCGGCTCTGTTTAGAAGAAAACTTTGCACGTGCTTTTATAGCACTGTCAACGTTGAAAACACCCTTAAAACAAAACTTGAAACCTCGTTTCACAAGCGTCTTCTTGCTTCGCTGGCAACATACCAATTCCGTAGATTCTGTCTTGTTTTCCTGTGTTAGAGTTTTCTCTGCACTGATGCGAGAACATCTGTTTGCGTTACGTATGAATTCAAACTTAACTAAAAGTTTTATTCCTTCCCGAACACCGAATGAACGAAGTGGAATGAAAACGGGATATGCCTTGTCAGGAAACACGATCTCTGCCTTTATATGCAATAAATACGATTGATGGAAACTTTGTGCCGAACTACAAATTTGTGCTTGTTTAGTTATAATTTAAGTTGATTTTGCAAAAACGACGAAAGTTATTCAACTGATACCGTCGTAACACAATTTTTCCTTTGTAAGAATTAGTACCTTTAAATTTTTCGTGTGTAAGTATAGTGAAGCCGTTTAGTTTGAGCACTATTCTATAAAAAGGATTTTTATAAATAAAATAAGACACTACGTGATTATTTATACGTTACTGATTACCTGATAATTGTATGTTACTAGGGAGAGTGAACCCCCCTAGTACACTTCTGAATGTTGGAAACTCTTGTCACACTTTCCCAAAGAAATAGTGACAAACTTTGACGAAACAAACTATAAAATTGATTGAGAAAATAGATGTAGGTTACGTAATGACTTACGTAACCTACTTACGTAATGAGTTAAGCATTTTGAGAATATCTTTTTTGAATCTGTGACCTTCTATTTGAAAATTTTTATGTAATGATGATTACGTGTGTTTTGAAGACGTCATATTCAGAACGTTTTCGGAATGGATTTATTTCTTTACTTCCGAAAGATTTATGAATTTCCCCTGCAAATCTAAAAATCTCGTTAAATATTCGTTTTTACTAATCAAGCAAGTTTTTTTTAATCTCTTCGATTGGAATAATAAGGGAATTATTTCAATTTAAAATTGCATTCATATTAATCTACGCATTATATTGTATCAAATAAATGTGCAAATAGGTGAGCATTTATCGGCTCTTTTGTGTTTTAATACAATACGTTGGAGTTTAAAACTGCGCTCAATGTGTTTCTGTTGTAGTGTTTGCTATTGAAGCGTTTTAGTGAACGTTTTTGTTACACATAAATGTATTCACTGCAATATCATAAACTCACATTAATCCAACCCTCGTGAACATCCACGTGTGTAATGGCTTCTGCAATCATGTTACGAACCTGTTGACGCACGGAGACACGTCGCACATAATTTATTTTGCCTGGGTTGATTTGATTCAACACGAGGCTCGAAGCAAACTTCATAGTGTTAAGGTGGCAAGGAGATGATACATGCTGTATCGGAAGTGAGAGAAATACAATGAATACAAACTTGGACGAAAGTTTACATATCTCATTAAACTAAACAGAATGAAGTGAGTTTGGAGTAATAAGCATGCTTCTATAAATGTCAAAACATTCTAGGGTATTTGACAGCTAGATTGCAGAAGATTGGAATCTTCGAATAGTTCAAAATGTTCCTCAATATTCTAACCGTGCAATAATACATACTTTTACAAAAATAATTATGTCAATTAAATTGACTTAGGGTTTAATAAAATTCTGACGAATACTACATATGGGGGGGGGGGATATGTGAGACTCACGCGCCGTGGAAGTGAAACCTCTTAGCTCATAGATGAAGATGATTTTATGCGTTTATATTTTCAATTTGTCGATAATTTTAATTATTGATATTATTTTTACAATTACGGAAATGTATTATACGAGCATTTTTTCTTTTGAGGAAGTAGCAAAACCGTTAGACATTTACTGCGAATTCCCCGTCTACTTCGATGCGGACCAACCACCGTTAGCTTTCCACGGGCTTCTGCCTCCGTTTTAATCACATACATAGCAGCTAAGCACGGTTTTAAATGAAGATTCGAACAGACGACGCAAATCATGAATGGCCTGGAGTGGCCAATGCACTGATCTCGGCTAAATCGACATCCAGCATACAGGAGCGCAAAACTTGCTTGTATATTTCGTTCAGGATGTCCATATCATCTGAAGAAATACATTTCGCAACTTGAGAATCGTATAAAACATAGTTGAATGCACCTGCCTCGTTTTGGGTGCAATGGATATATAATATAGATTAAAGGTATAGTATATACTATAGGTTAAATAAATGCTAATGAGTCCTAGATGTGATATTACTTGTTTTATTACCCGACATTTTTTAATATAAATAATAAAATTTAATAACTTAACATTAATAGAATGAACGAATATCTGACGTAATTTCTTCATAGCGTTATTGTCAAAAACAACTTAATTAATTGACGTTACTTCGTTCTGAGGCACGAATAGCAATTGATCTATCGAAAACACTCGTCGTTTCTTCGTGGGAGTGTGGGTGTGAGGCTTTTATATGCAAAGATGAATAAAGGAAGTAACAGCTAGTTAAAAACAAATATAAAATACATTAAACTTCCCTAAGAAATAAAATACACAAACGTCGACTAATTACCCTCTCCTATGTAAACACACTGTTCACGGTGCACCAAGGACGGGCTAGGGTAACAGATTTGCTTGCGGAGCCCGGCGGCAAACACACCCGCGGGCTTCGGCGAGGAGAAACTAGATGTTAGGCGGCGATTGGCGGAAGTCGCCGAAGTCGCAACAAAGCGCTCGTCGCGTTCATTGGGCGAAGCTCCGCCAGGGCGCACCACCGCGCTTATCATAGCTCCGTGCTAGAGTCCCTTGATGGAGATGTCTAGACGTCATGCAGCAACACGGCCATCGCGAGAACGACTATACATTTCCCTTTTCGTCTAATTCAGGTGGATTTGCCCTATTCGCGACTAAAGAAGTTTCACTTCAAAACCTTCTTAATGAGCATTCTTCTTCTTCTTCTTCTTCTTCTTCTTCTTCTTCTTCTTCTTCTTCTTCTCTTATTATGTATTGATTATTATTTATTGATTATTAAGTTATTATTATTATTATTATTATTATTTATTATTATTTATTTATTTTTATTATTATTATTATATATTAATATTATTATTATTATTATTATTATTATTATTATTATAATTATTATTTAATTATTATTATTATTATGTATTAATTAATAATATTATTATTATTAATATTTATTATTATTTAATATTATTATTATTATTATTATTAATATTATTATATTACTATTATTATTGACAATGCGTTACACCATTCCTGACGCTTCTCTACATGATTAACGTGGTTGTAACTTATTAGGAATTCGATTTTCTCAGCTGTATTTTTCGCGGTAAGACAAAAGCTTGTTTTACGCAGCTTAAATTTATTGTGGAATTATGAGGTGGCAGAATTGATTGATGAGGGTGAGGGGACAACACAAATACAACCTATGTCTACGCAGGATCTCGAACCGTGCAGCCTCGTTGGCCAGTGACGAAGGCGTGCCGGCAAGCGTTTGCGGCATGGGTCTGGCTATTCTTATATTATTTAATAATGATAATAATAATGGATGAAATATAATTATCAAAAAAATATTTTAGGGCGTCTTTTGGCGTTCGGCAAATAAAATATCTTAAATTATAATTTATTCAATTGTGCGTACATGTATCGGATAGAAGACTCTTGTTTATTGGTTTTTCGATCCTGAGAAAGAAACGCCCTGTGTTCTCGTACAATGTAGTAATCTATTTGAACAGGAGAGGCAGCGGGAAAGTAGATCAGAATGGTGTACGTCAGTCACTTGCCTTCACGCTCTAGGATGGCACTACGATGAGGACCCCCCCGCGTTTACTGCGCATCCTGGCCTCCACTGCCATCACTCTTAGGCACATTCGCTTATTCCTCGTCACTTTTCTAATGCTCCAACTCTGACACTGGCCGTACTGTATTTGCCATCATTTACTGCCTTCGCCATCGTGCATGAACTTCTGCGGATTGCTGTTTTCCCCTCCGGCTATCGGGCCATGTTTAACTCCCGGCCCCGCACCTCCGCGCCACCATTCCCACTGCAGCAGCCAACGCTACCTGCAGCTCACCCTCACCACACCAGACCGCCCCACTCCTGATCCTCCGTCCACCGCTCACAATTTTAGCCGCTTCTCTAATCGCCCCCGCCAGCCCCTGGCCGTCACTACGTCCCGCTACATCGGTGTCCGCACGGCCATCCCCCGGCTTACCCTTTGGCGTTTCACTCGCGTCGTTTTCGTTCTCCCTGGTGGTTTTTGTGTCGGTTCACCTCGCCTTACAGCCCACGCACGATCTCAGCGCCACAGGCCAGCTCCACGCCACCTCCGCCCCACCGCCACTGCCAGCTGCCTCTTCTTTCACACGCTCAGCTCTCTCGCCCGGGACGTCGCCTGACGACAATGTCTGACGGTCTGATCTCGCCCCGCGTGCGTTTTACCGAGGCCGGCAACCCGTCGGCCTGTGCGCGCGGCACAACCGGCGTCGCAGCGTCGGCTGTCGCGGGCTGCTGCCTCGTTCGCGGGCCCCTCGTGTGCTCGAGCCCCTTCCCCTCGGGCGCGGTTCTCTTGGTTTGTCGCCTGCAGTCGCTGGATCGCGCGGAACTTCGTGCTTCCGATGCCGGCAGCAGCAGCATAGGAGAAGCTCGCGACTGCGCTTGCGGCGGGGGCCTTTTACGAGCGCCGCAACGCCACGCCCGCGCGCGCGCGCGCCCCCGCCCCGCCCGGCCCCCGCCCCGCTCTCCCCCGCCCGCCCTTCCGCCCCGACAGCGCCTCCGCATCGGCGCTCACGCCCGGCCCACCCGCCGCCGCGAGCCCCGGCCCGTCCCCCGCCCCGTACCCCCTCCCGCCCCGCCCCGCCGCACGTCCCTCCCTCCGCCGGCCCCGCCCCGCACGGCCGCAGCGGGCCACGCCCCAGCCCCGCAGCGGCCCGCGGGAACCCGGCTCGCTCCGCCCCTCCCCGCGGCTCCCCGCCCGTCCCGCCCCGCCTGCCTCCGCCCGCCCCGCCCCGCTCCCCGTCCGCGCCCCGCCCGGCCCCGCCCCGCAGGGCCCCGCAGCGGCCCCCGCCGCCCGCCCGGCCGGCGCCGCCCGGCCCCCGGCCGCCCCCGCCCCGCTCTCCCGTCCCGCCCCGCCCTTACCGCCCCGACACGGGCTTCCCGCATCGGCCCGCAGCCGCGGCCTCCAAAAAAAACCCCGCGGGCCGGCCACGCCGCCCCCGCCCGCCCCCGTCCCGCCCCGCCCGGCCCGGCCCCGCCACGTTCCCGCAGCGCGCCACGCCCCGGCCCCGCAGCGGCCCCACCCCGCTTCCGCCGCCCCCGCCCGTCCCGCCCCGGCCCTGCGCCGCCCCCGCCGCCCCGTCCCGCCCCGCCCCGGCCCGCCCGCCCGCCCGCCCACCGCGCAGCCGGATTTTCTGTCCGGCCGGCCTGCGCCTCTCCGGCGGTCACGGGTGCCCTCCTTTCGACACGTGCGTTCCACAGTGCTGGTGGAAGAGCTGCATCGAGATACGAGGAGCCAAGGCGAGACGAGATATGGTGGATGTCCCGGCTCCAGGGAAAAGGACGACGAATGGCTGTGGCGAAATTAGAAAGACCACGTTTGATTTACTTTCTCGCGGTTAATGTTGTAAGAAGGCGCAGTATTTTAAACGTGCTCTGGAAAACGGAGATTTTTTCGAACAACGTAATGCTGATTTTTTTTCGACAGGAAAGTTTCCGAAATTTCGAAATTGCTAAAAATTTGAAAATATTTATCGGCGTTTTAACAACTTTAATGTTGAAGACCTTTTTTTCTCTGAATGAAATATCGTTGTTTAAAGATACGTCTTGAATATGACTAGGTTAATAATTTTTCAAAATACTAGTAGATTTTTATGCGTAAATGTTGCAATGAAATAAGAGCAATTCTTTAAATAATTATTTTTTGTTCAACAGCAGTCAAACTTTTTTCTACATATAGGTACATGACGCTTGTAAACTGGGGCAGGCTCATTTACTTTTGCACTCTGCGAATTTTTCGAAAATAGCCAAAATATGAAATATTGGCGAGAAAGCATGAGCCAAGTGTGTTTAAGCACCGGGTTAATCTTAAATTTTTTTTAAAGGGCAAGGGTTTTTCGAAATAATTGCAGAGTCCCTAAAATAAAGGGTTTTTTGTTTTTTTTAATCCAGGTAACCCCTTCTTCCGTGTTCCCGTTTTTCCGTGACTTGGCTTTGTTTAATCCAATGCTCGTAAATCATATTCACTCGGCATAAGAAAAAAACGTCCGGCGAAATCCGTTCTCTCGGCTAGTTCTCCGCGGCAGCGGCTTTCCTTCCACCGCCCAGCTCTCCTAGCCGTTTTTCCCTGCGAGCTGCTGCTGCTTGGCTGCTGCTACGACGGCGAGCGCCGGGGCGGCTCGGCGGGTCCGCCGACATTGGTCGCGGCGCGCCGCGCGCCTTGACGCAATGGCTTCCGCGTGGGGGCGGGGACGGGGCGGGGCCGGCGGGGAGGGGGGCCTTCCTTCCTTCTTCCGGACGGCGCTGCCGGACGCACTAACAATGCGAACCTCCCGGCGCCCTGCGCGGCCGCCCGCGCCGCACCGCAGGCGCTTGGCGAGTGGTACTGACGGCCGAAGGTGGGTGCGGGGACGGTGTTCCGTGTCGTTGGCGGAGCGGATCCGGTGGCGGGGACGGGGGCTTGCGTTGGCCAGGCGCGGATTCGGTGGCGGGGTTTCGGATGCGGTGCCGGTGCAAGTTGGCGTTGGCGGGTGGGATTCGGTGGCAGGAGCGGTGGCGGTGGCGAGTAGCGGTGGAGATGGCGGGGCGGTTCTGGAGCCGGCGTTGGTGCCCGTGGGAGTGAGTAAGTGTCGGTGTCGATGAGGAGGGGGCCAGAATGATACCAGTGGCGGTACCAGTAGCAGGGTGGGGCTGGTGCCGGTGGTGGAGCGGGGTCGGTAGCGGTCGCGGTCGAGGATTCGGTGGAACAGGGCTGCTCAGCGTGACGGGCCTTGCGTTTTGAGAGGTCTGTTCCTTTCCCCCGGTGCATTCCAGTGCGGAACGAATGAGAAGTTTGCGTGAGAATGGGGTGTTTTGCCATGTCACGTTCTTATGAGCTATCCAGTTATTAATCATTATACGAGTAGATGCAATTCAACACTTGAAGAATTGATTTCCATGAGCTGCCATGACTCCAATGGTCCTCTCTTCGGGATATTGCCCACCCACGATAAGCTCTAAGCTCCCGACTGGTCTTTCGACATGTGTGGTAGTATCGTGTACTGCAAGTGAGTGTATATGTGTGTGCGTAAGGGGGTGAGGATAGATAAAGGAAGAGGTAGGAAAAATCGTGGACGGTTCTGGCCCGTTTGTTAGGGTGCTTCTTAGGCATTCGCCTGGTGTTAATAAACACTACCGATTAAAGTATTCTGCCACTAGACTTGACCTCGAAAAGGTCTCTGAATTAGAACTAGCTAGTGTCAAAAATCTTGTCACTGTCAGATTCGAGCCCTAGGGCCTCCCGGACAGTGGCACTGCTCTGACTTCCATTAATGCCCTGAGCCACCTAAGCCCATCACGTTGCTTAACGTAGTGCAGAAATGCAACGAAGAAATTGTAATTATAATAATAGAAACGCCTTGTGTATCTGTGTGTCGTGCTTTCACCCTTCATTTTCATCATCATTTCAACTACCCCTAGGGCTAACAACCGTGGCGAATAAAAATCGGATACAGCTAAACGGCTGATCCCCCTGATAAAGTTAGATGAATCTGCCACCAAGATAACGGTACCGGAGTCGCGATAAATGCAGGATGCATGTACGCGAGGTAACATAAATAATAGGAACGCCACAAACTCTGCTGGGTTTGCTTGCGACGTCTTCCCCTTGCAGACCGCCCGCGCGCGTGGCTCCTCTTCCGGCCTTCGGCCTTCCGGGCCCCCGGCGCCGCACGCCCATTCAGGCCTCGCGTCTCATTCATCTGGCGCCGCGAGATTGTGTGCGCGAGGCAGCCGCGCTCGCCCGGCCTGCGCCTCCGGCCCGGCCCTGGCCCGCGCCGCGCCGCGCCGCGCCGTTGGAGACACTCGCACGCAATGAGGCCGTGGCCGGGCGCCTACAGGCGAGTGAAACGAATGGATCCAGAGAAAGGCCATGGGATCGTCTCACCCCCGTTGAAAATGTACTCGAGAGAAATACTTTTTTTAAACAAGTTAAAAAGTTGTTAAATTAATATCAATATGATTAAATATAAAAATAAAATATGATATAGTAGATAAGGAAATATAAATAATAATAATTATTTTAAACAAACTAAAATACATTTCGGAATTGCATAATGTATGTGCAAATACGTTTTTACTCATAATAATATAAATAACAATGACAATGGCAATGAAATAGTTTTTTTTAATGCAAGATTTTAATAAGAGGTACATTCCAATTGTGTCTAGTTGAAAAAGTGGGTCTAGTAGGAAGATTGGTATAAGTATGGGTTTGATATTTTTTGCAATTATTTATTAATTAAAATGTGCAATGTCAAAGTAATGAATAAATTAAATATTTAATAACTTAAATACATTCCGATTAAAAATATTTCCTGCTGACCTGAATAGCCGATGTCGCTAAGGCTGAAGGGACGTAAGCTGCCTCGGCTGGAAGGATCGCTGTGTCCATACGTGTTATTTCCATAGTTCCTCATACACTTAAAACAATCACAGTGCTAGCCCTGTGTCCACGTTCATAAAAATACCTAAAATATTTTTCCTCTAAACATTTAAATTGCATGTTTCCATTTAATATTTTGTGAAGTTGCCCTCGAATGGGAGGGAATTGAAATGTGATGGCTTTTCATTAAAGGAGAAAATATCACGATCAGTGGTATATCAAACAATAATCCTTCCCTACAATGTAAAAAATTATCAAAAAATGTGAAAGAGCATGAAAAGTTTCTTACTTATTACAAGTACTAGGGAGTGACGAAAAATGTTTACAGATCCATCCAAAGTAGCTTTCACTGTTAATGAATGTTACTCCGAATTTTTTTGTACATGTTAGCTTTTCGTCAGTTTCTTTTTTTCGCGATATAAGCTTTTCAGATTTGAACATCCTATTTTACTAGTTTAAGTAGATACAACTGATATAACTTTTGTTAGAGCATGAGTGCCTCTGACCATAAGATTAATCTATTCGGTTTTTTTAGTCAAAATCAAGTGAAAATATTATTTTAAACTCAATCATCTTTTTTTGTGCAGTATTTCCGCGCAGTTTTCAAAACGCTTGGGCAGCCTAGCCCCAGCTGCTGAGATCCGCTGCGGCATATATATTTTTCCCTCGGCATCGATCAGAATCCTCCAGCGAATTTGTTCCATTGAGGCCGTCGATTCGCGCGGGAGTCGCGAGTGCGATGGAGGCGGAATTGCCTCGCCAACCATTTCGCGTTTCGTGCTCCGCGTTGCGTTGCGTTTCCGCGCAGGAGAGCGTCTCCAGAGAACGCGGCGAGGCTCTGCCCTCTGGTAGAGGATCTCAGGCCGTGGAAGTGAGGACGAGCCGGCGGAAAGAGTGAGGACGGGCCAGCGGAGAGGGGGGGGCGTGCTGTGCAGACGGGCCGGCGGAGAGGGCGGCGGGCTGTGAGGACGGGCGGACTGTGAGGACGGGCGAGCTGTGAGGACGGGGCTGTCTGTGAGGACGGGGCGGTCTGTGAGGACGGGGCGGTCTGTGAGGACGGGGCGGTCTGTGAGGACGGGGCGGACTGTTGAGGACGGGCGGTCTGTGAGGACGGGGCGGTCCTGTGAGGACGGGCGGTCTGTGCCGGACGGGGCGGTCTGTGAGGACGGGCGGTGCTGTGGAGGACGGGGCGGTCTGTGAGGAGGGGCGGGGTCCTGTGAGGACGGGGGCGGGCTGTGAGGACGCCCAGTTTTGCTGTGACGTAAAAACCATCTGGGGCCCGGTGATGGGCTGTAGGTGACAAACATGAATGCCAGAAAGAAATGCGCTGTTGGCACCTGTTGCTTTTTGTTCACCGTCAGCTTCGTACTGCCATTGTGTGGTTGCATTGGCTACGGCTCGGCAGACCGTGGAGGGAGATGGCACGCTGAGGGTGGAAGTGCGGAAAAGAGACATTGGTGAGGAGGCTTGCAAGGAGTGGGGGGTGAAAAAATAAGTGAGATGAGAGAGAGAGAGAGAGACGGGACTTGGAACGTTGCAGCGCGAAGGGGAAGTGTAGCCAACTCCTGGCGTTATTGTCCATTGTTCTGGAAAGTACTTTCCAATCAAATTCCACTTCGACTCGAGTTTAATGGTGTCGCGTCGTTTCCCATAGGCGAAAACGGACAGACATATATTGGTTATTTTAGTGCTTGTTACATGTGATTGTTTCCCAAATGGGTGAGTCGAGTCTTTTCTTCTTCTTCTTTTTCTTTCTCGCTTCAAATTGCGACGCCGAAATTCGAATGCAATCTAAACACCGAGCATGCAAGAAAGAAAGTTAAATCATGCCCTTGTAAAAAAAGTAGGAAAATTCACTTCGATCGGTTTACATTATCGTGTTTCTTCCAACACACATCTCTCCCTTTGTGTGAATTAGTTTTAACAATAATTAATACTGTTAATTTGAATGAACTGACTAAACATAATTCTCTTGTGACTAGAAATATGAGATTCAAATGTATAGTTTGGCACATAAGATACTGTAATTGGCAACATACCGCGATGAGATTCCCTAATGAGCAAAATTAATCTTAATATGTTTCGAAATATTGAACTAACTTGTCGCTGCCGAATTGTTACATCCCAATAAATCATGACACATATCCCAATTTAGATTGATGTATGCCGTGTCATGCAATTCCATGGTCCTTTTATCGCGGCCGATGTGAAATCGTAAAGTGGTTCTAATAAAAAGTGTCCTTGGCCGGAACAAGGAATCGAATCACCCACTGGCTTCTTTTCTCCGCAGAAATGCGCAATGACCGCAACCATGCGTGTCAGCTGAAACACAGGGTGTGGCAGAGTGACCAAAAGGCGGGCTGAGTGATTTATTAGGGAGAATCCCTTTTCTTGTGGAGCAAGATCCGATCGCCTCCGACCACCGCTCGTCTCTCCGCCTTTGTGTAACTGTTTACCGGGCCACCGCTCGCTACTGCTAGCCACCACTGCCGCCACCACTGCGCCAGCCCAATGCCCCAGCTACCCTGCCGCACACTGCCGCCACCCCACTGCCGCACCTACTGCCGCCACCCTGGCGCACCCCTGCCGCCACCCCTGCCGTCACCCTGCCGCACCCCTGCCGCCACGCGCCTGCCGGCCACACGCGAATGGCCGTCACCACTGCACTCGCTCACCCCTGCCGCCACCTGCCGCCACCCTGGGGCCGCCACCACTGCGGCCACCAACTGCCGCCAACCTGCCTCACTGCCACCGCGCCACACTCCTGACCGCCCCTGCGACCTCCGCCACGCCACCTGCCCGCGCCACACTCGACCTGCCTACCCTGCACCTGCGTATGCCGCCACACGCGCCCACTGGCACACTCCTGTCCTTCGCCAACCTTGCCAACCTGCCGACCTCCAACCGTCACTCCTGTGCCTACTTACGCCACGTCTCCACGCCCGCGCACCGTCCGTTTGCGTCCAGTACCTCCAATTTCACTATCACCACGACCGCCGCCTCTACGCCCCCCTCGCACGTTTCTTGCCGCACGCCTCCGCCACCACCCCGCCTCAGCACCTACATCGCCACTGCAACTCCACGCTGCCCTCAGATCCCACTGCGTCCCATCCACTCACACCCCGTCGCAACCAAAAACCACTACCACATACCAAACCGCTACTGCCAACTACCACCAGCAGGCACCGCCAAGCCACAACAGCGCACACAGCAGCAGCACAGCAGCGCAGCAGCAGACACACCACCACACACACACACTACCACACATCACACCTCCACCGCACCGCATCCGCTCACCGTCACCCGCAACCGCACCGCCACCGCCACGCGCACCGCCACCGGCCACCGCCACCGCACGCACCGCCACCGCCACCGCCACCGCACCGCCACAGCCACCCACCACACCACCCCGCCGCCACCACCACAACCACCATCAACCACCAACCACCACCACGCACCACCACCACTGGCCGCGTCCCGAATCGCCCGCCACCCCCCGCGTCCGCCCGCCCCCGTCTCCCCTCCGCTTCCGAGATCCATCTCCCCACAGCGTTCCCGCCGTGTGCTACGTCCTCTCCTCCACGGGCGCCGCCCCGTCTCGTCGGAGCGTTCACGCACGGCCGCGCCGTCGGATCCGATGGACGCTTCCGCCGCGTGCCGTTAGCCGCAGCGCGATCGAGCACGGCTGCCCCCTCGGCCCCGCAGCGCGCCGGCGTCGCAGGGGCGGGGGGAGAAGGGGGAAGCCGAGCTTCGAACGACATAATTTCCTATTATGTCCGTTAGCGTCGTAGCAGCGCTGACGCTCGAGAAGGGCGCCTCGGACGGCGTTATTTAGTGTCGACAATAAGCTTTGAAGTCGAATTTCATTTTACAGAAATCGATATTATTCAAAAAATGCTCTATCGCACAGAACACATAAACAAAAAAAAAAAAAAACAAAAAAAAACAACTCATTATTATAATAATCATTATTGTTATAAATTAATAAAAAGGATCTTATTAATTCATGAGGAGCATTATCTCTATATTTTATGGTTTCGTTCCATAGTTCTTTGGGAAACTCTGTTTAGTGTATAGATTTAATAATTTGTTTATATGTATTAAAGCATATATTCCGTGACATTTCAAAAACATTAGGAACAGTGCTTCAGTGATTTGAACGCTGTATTCAAAAAAAGGAACATGGAAAAGTCGCAGGTTTCTCATTTACGAGCTCACTCAACTAGTGGTAATTTTATGTAATATTTCCTCTGTAATATATTTCTTTGTTCAAAAGTTATTTTAGAACCAATCGCTTGGGGCAGTTGCAATATCCAAACCGTCCCTCCTGATTTTAGACGTTTATCATATATGGTACATTAGCATTACACTCTGTTTACATTTATTAATATTGATTACGACGATGATACAGTTAGTTTAAAAATAGATAAATCTTGAAATGATGACGATTGCCAAATGAAGTTAACAATAAAGCGCAAATATCCTTTTATTTTTGACTATCAATGAGGTTATTCGTAAAAAAAAGGCTTTACTTTTCAATTACGACGTTTCGCGTGTGGGGAACACGCATTTTCAGGGTATGTATTACACATGTTTTTATCTGAAAGTAAAAATGACAAATGAACGTTTTTGAATGAAAATTTTAAAACAAGTTGTAAAGAAACGATTTAAAACAAGTTATAAAAATCGAGTTTAAGTGAAAAACATACAAAATTAATATGCACAAAATATAAAATAGATGGGAGAGAACTTACCAAACATGTTTAATTAATAACACATCTTAATTGTAAAACTCATAAAAATGTTTTTTTTATTGATTTAAAAACTCTTATGTATTTTTCTACCTTAATCTGCTGCCTTTCTGCCCATGCTCCCCTTACTGTAAGGATATATGATTTTATAATGGAAACTTTTCCCGTTTTAGATATAATGGTATTATCCTTATTTTACCAACGCGCAAAGCGGCGTAATTAAAAAGAATTTTCATGAATAACCTTACTTTTTGTCGAAAATAAAGGAATATTTGTGTTTTATTGATTTAAAAATATTTGAATAAATATTTTCTCCCTTGCATTTACAGAGTAAAACAAATTGGAGAAAACTATGTTGTGTAAATCTCTAACGGCACTTGATTCTTTACATCGATAATTTCCCTGAAATTAAAAATTCTTTTGTAGTCTCTCTTTATTTCTCGACCAAACGTCTTAACGACTGAATGCACTTGAATTTCAAAGTACTTAATGACCTCTAGTTAAAAATCTACCGGGGCACATAACTTTGCCGCTTTCATAGGCTTCCAGTTGAGCGAGTGTTTTGATCATTGGTGTGTTGACAGCAAAAACTCACTTCCCGTTGTATTCACACCATTGTATGCGGATTTCCATTAAAACCTCGTTAATTACAGCAGTTTGCTGCGGTAGGATTTCTATAAACGTCGTCAAATAGCGTCAACTGAATGGCATTCATCTCCTTGCGTTGACATGTAATTGCAATTGAAAATCAATAAAGTCTAGTTATGTTCCAGTTCTGGAACATTTCATAGTCATTCATTTCAAACTCGTAGGAAAATTACTGATTAAACGATGAAATAAACGAGGTTGGTCAACAATTTTAGCTTATTGCATTTGCAACCAGTGTTACATCTGCGTCTTCATGAAATTTCAAACAGGCCAAGACATCTTTGTGTTAATACTCGTGCTAATGCATTCGTATTAGGTCGAAGTTAAACGATCAAACCGTTTTTCTAATTTCTTTTCAAAATCGCTGGACGCATTCTCGCCTACCTTTGTTACTTCCAAAACCTACAATTTGCTCTGAATTTGTTCTTATTTTCTGGTGATAAAAACCAGTATCGTACGTCATTTCATTCAATTTGTACGGTTTCAAGTCACATTACCATCTGGGGGGAGATATCTTCATTAGTGAATGATCATATCAACCTACATAATTTGTTGATTGTGGAGAATGAAACGGGGTTATTTGTTAGCAAATAATGTCCTGAAAACAGCGATATAGTAACCGTAATTTGAATTTTGAAAATGGAAAACGAAAGCCGTCAAGTCATAGAAGAGCGCCTTCTGGAATCGACGTCTGACGCGCTGTCGCATCGGCGGCCGACGACCATGTGGTAGACCACTGGGCAGTGCCCAAGGGCATGACTCACTCCCCGCGACCTCCGCAGAGGCGCGGAGGAAATGCGTCGCAGACGGACTTCCGGTGATGATTCTAGGCTCCACGACGAATTGGGTCGCTATGCAGAATCGCAGAGAGATTAGAAATTCTTGGAATATTAAGGACATAATAAGTGTATTACTGATGATAATTTAATAAATGTACAGCATTATTGTTTTAGAGAGTAAATTTGTGTTTAATCACAAATCTATTGTAGATTTTTAGACTATTGTTTTTCATGCAAGCCGAAAAATTTAATATTTTGCAATAATAGTATTACGAGATAGTCATTTTTATTAAGTAGTATGTGCAAAACATTTAGGTGGATCAACTTTAAAGAAAAATTCCTGAAAGAGGAAAATTTTAACTTGTTATTTCTTTTAAATTACTTGAAATTATTTGTAATATTTATATATTCTCATTACTAATATGTAATGCGTTTAGTAAAGAACATATCATTTAGCAATTAATGGAATCTACGAGTAAATGGAGTTGACTAATCTCATTTTTGTAGATCTTGAAAATTTCAATTGTAGATGTACTACTTTCAGTAGAGAAATATTATTTAGGGGGAATGAAACTTAGAGCAAAGCAGTTTAAATGAATGTTTTGGGAAATATTTATTTTGTTCTAAAAAAGGGAAGGTCGTGGCTTTCGTTAATGCAATTCGGTTTATCACAAAAACGAGGCATAAAATTAAATAACAAAAGGCAATAATAACGTACAAGTTGGCAATTTACTCTTTACTAAAATAAAAAAAAATCTTTAAGGGAAAATAATCAATTTATAATAATGCTTGTGTAAGAAAATAAGTAATACGAAAACTCACAAAAAATATCAGCTCTATGCAAACACATCTATAATATGCTTACTATTTGAATATTCCTAGTTTTGCGAAGGAAATCCGACAAGTTTATTCAGTAAGATTTTTCACGGGAACAAATTGAAGACGTATGACTTTCTGCAAAACCAATGGCAGTAAGCATATCTCGTAGAAGATACGTTCTGCATCTTTTTCAGTTTTTCGTTTTTCTGTGGGGGGGGGGCAGGGGCGATCTCCTCTGCTCTTCTCCAGCGCCACGACCGCAGCTTCCACGCTCCGACGAAGACAGGATCCACAAATCCCTCGCAGAGATTTCTTTCTAAATTTCTCGGAGATTTATCGAAGCGTGTTAATGAAAAAAGTATAACATCCGCCGCTGTAATGAAGATTCCTCGCAGTGGGAGCCGTGCGGCTATTCGCGATCACTTTTCCGGTCCGCTTTCGTCCTCTTTCCCCGTCCTTCGCCTCCGTCGCCGATTGGTCCGATAGGTCGCAGCGCTGGCGACGGCGGAAGTGGCGGCGAGTGGAGCGGCGGTGGCGGTGTAATTTGCGATGGAGGCAGTAGGGGTAGGTGGAGATGGTGGTGGTGGTGGTGGTTATGGTGTGAGGCGAAGCGGGGAGCCTTCTTAGAATGGTTGGGGAGGCTGTGGTGGTAAGGAATGGGGGAGATATGGAATTTCTGGTGATGATGTCAGAGGAACGCTGTCGGTGGTGATTAGGTGACTGTGGAGGAGGTGATTTTGTGGCGGTGATGATTCACTGGTGGGAGTGATTCTGATTGATTGATTGATTGATTGCTAGATATATCGGGGTGCGTCGATGTTTTTCTAGCTGGAGGTGGCAGTGATCATTCCCTCCTGGACGGTGAAATTCGGCGCCGACTTACGTCGGCTTGGGGGGTTTTCCCCGACCGGGTATCTCCCAGAATCGGGGCCCGGCCCCAGCTGGGACAAGCTCTAAGCTCCCAACTTGTGTAATAATGTAAGTGTGTGTTAGTAAGGGATGTAGTACAGGTCACGGTAGAGGAAGGAAAAATCGCGCCCAGTCCATGGCCGTGTGTTAGGGTGCTGCTCCGGCATTCGCCTGGTGTCTATCGGAGAAACAACGGAAAATTACCGATCAGAGCAGCCTTGTCAGAGATCCCTAGCGCAAGAATTCTCCCCCAGAGAGCGGTTGAATTCGATCTTTGCATTGTAGCTGGAGTGGAAAATCCTGCCCTCGCCGGGACTCGAAGCCTGGGATCCTACGTTCCCGGTCAGAGGCACTGCAGGGACTTCAGTTAATGTCCGAAACCACACTTAGGTGATGCGATGGTGGTGGTGTTGGAGGCGGCGGCGATAGTGGTGGTGGTGCTGCTGTGGTGGTGCTGCTGTTGTGGTGGTGCTGTTGCTGCTGTGGTGGTGCTGCTGTTGTGGTGATGTTGCTGCAGTGGTGGTGTTGCTGCTGTGGTGGTGGTGGTGGTGGTGGTGGTACTGGTGCCGTGGTGGTGGTACTGGTACTGTGGTGCTGTGGGGGTAGTGGTGCTGTGGAGGTGGTGGTGCTATGGGGGTGGTAGCAGTGGCAGGCTCGGTGCTTCGCTGCGCCTTTTTTCCACCCCCAGCCCAGTCCAGCCCGGCCCGGCCGTGCCGGCGCGCCCGCCGCCCAACCTGCCTCTTTTTGGCGGCGCGCGGCGCTCAAATTGTGGGCCAGAAATCGGAGTTCTGTCATTCCGGCGGCGGCAAAACCGGCCGGCGCGGGCGGCGCGGGCGGCGGGCGGTGGGCACGGCGGCGTGGGCAAGAAGCGCCGCGCCGGTGATGGGCTTCTTGCGGCGGTGGTCAGTGGCGCTGCGGACGACCTGCCCGGCACGCGCGACAAAATCGCGGAGGCCGCTCGGAGGCAACCAACCGCTGCGGCGTTGGGAGGCGGAAACCAAAAGAGTTCGGTTTTGATTTTCCTCATCTCTCTCCAACATAGGAGTATCAAATACTACCGTTTGTTGGAAAATGTAATTGATTCACCTAAACGTTTATGTTATCGTCTACATATTGGTTTAAGAAGACACCAATTTCTGTTTTTTATTTTGAACTTACGGGTTAGAAATTGTGCAAGAATGGTGTAAATTTAAAGTGAATAATATAAATTTGTCTTCCTCCATGTTTTGTAATACCTTTCGAATTTGTTGGTACTTTGTTTTATAGTCGAAGTCATGCGGAATGAATTTAAAATAATTTTTCGAAAAAAGTTGGAAGGTTACTTAGGCGCATTGTCATTTTGGAAGTAAACTCCAGTTTTCGTTTGCTTACAAACATAACTGCAAATGAGAAATATGTAGCTCGTCGGAGGTGTGTATGCCATAAATGTGTCTTTTTTCTCTCAAAATTTACTACTACTTTCGCAATTACATTCTTCTTAAGAATCCTTATTTATATAGGGACATGTCCTAAAACTATTTTGAAGTTCATAGTGTAAGTACAGTTTTATATATTGTCATTGTCTAGGTAATGCATTTTGTTCATACTCGAGTATTGTGTACAATGTTGGTATTGAATAATTATGTACAACTATTCCGCGGAGTAATACTTCGACCCATTAATGAAGAGGAGCGTTTTCAGCGCAGTTGAATCCACGTCCACCGGCCTGAAGGGTGATCCATTTGCTAATGATCCGGCGCAATTCCTTTGCTGTTCGGTGAGCGACGCGTCTGCCGTCGCGTCGGGAGCCGCCGAGCCATTAATCCCCTCCCCCCCCCCCGTCATCGTGAGAAGCCCCCCCCCCGCGCCGAGCGCTCGCAGCGGCGCTGACAGGAGGCGACGCGAGGAATGCGGCGGTGCCCGTTGAGGACGCCCCGCGCTGGCGGTGGCACCCACGTCGCACCCCGGCGGCATAGGCCGACAAAACACACCGACGGCATAGGCCCGGCGGCATAGGCCGACATCGACCGGGAGGGCGTCAGGCTCAGGGCATCAACTGAAGGCACTGCGGCGCCTCTGCTCGGGAGGTCCGAAGTTCGGGTCCCGACGATGGCAGAATGTTTGACTCTTCCTAATAACTAGATCGAGTTCAGCCGCAGTCTGGAGAAGAATTCTAGCGGTCGGCTGCTCTGGTCTGTGTTTTTTCGTGGTGTCTCCGAACAGTAGCCAAACGAACGGACCCTGGGCCATGCGCGATCTTTCCTCTTCCTTCCTTGTTTTATCCTCTTCCCTTACTTACTACATACCCTCTTACATACACTACACTTCCACACATGCCAGGAGACCGGTCGGGAGGCTAGAGCTTGTACCGGCTGAAGCGGTGCCCTGCTGATGGGAGATACCTTGATCACTATGGAAAATAGTCATTTTACATTAATATGTGAAATTATTGTAGAATTTTGTTATGATTTAAAAAATATCGATCATGTACAAACATCGAACGCAAATCATCTATGTTAAAAAATCATCGGCTTCAAATAATCTATGGTCTAAATCAGTTTCTGTCTGGAGAAGAATTCTATCGTCCTGCTGCTCTCATCGGTAGTTCTCCGTGTTTTCTCTGATTGTTACCAGGCGAATGCTGGAGCAGTACCCTCACAAACAGGACATGGATCGCGCACGATCTTTTCTTCATCTTCCATATCCTATTATTACCCCCTGCGTACAGACACACACACACACACACGCAAACACACACACACACACACTCACACACACACACACACACACACACCAGCAGCAGCAGCAACTGGGGCGGTACCCCCTGGTAGGAAAAGTAACAACTTCAAATGACTGTGAAGAAGAATCGTTTTTACTCTTTACCTTTTAAGATTTAGCTGGCTATTAGCCGAGGGGGCACCGCCAATGCCTTTCATGACATCTGAAAGAGATCAGCCGAGGCTAAACGACGCCGCCGTCGAGGACGCCTGTCCGCGCTCGCGCATCTCATCCCGCGTGGCGCGTTCCGCTGGGCAGCACGGCGCTATCCACGGCCTCCGCTAATTGCCGGCGCACCGTCGATCATCACGCCGCGCGTTTCGGTTCGCCCCCGCTGCGATCCGCGGACACGCGACAGCAAAGCATCGCACCTCGATCGCGGAGAGGAAGTGCAAACGCAAGGGAAGCGGTCGCAGCCTGTTACCTCAAAATGAGCTGCGTTGGTAGGATAGACGATATTTACGTAGTCGTATACGGTCAAATTTCGCTAAAAAATGAACTTCCAAGCATAACGATGATAATAATGAACAGAAATATTGTAAGACATTTATTTTAGAACTTAGCAAGATTCATTTTTTTTATTTTTTAGTTCTTATTTTATTTTACTTTTTTTTTGAAATCAGGGAGTACCGGCATCGTTTTGTCTTATTTCCACCGTTAATCGTTTTTCACTTTTTGTACGAGTATTTCAATATAATCGCGTGGGCTAATGAGCAGTGAAGTCTGCGCAGATCTTCCTGGAATTTGCCGACGTTGTTGTTGGCTTCAGGAACTGAACGAAAAATCCATCAAATCTGGTGAAAATTGCTCTTATATAACTCTAATGAATATATATTGTGTTCCATGTAATGTAACAGTTGCATTATTACATTCACGTATTACGCACCAGTCAGGTTTCCAGTGTTTGTCTGTATCAAAGATCATTCTCAGATTTTTCTCGCGTAATAGTCTCACTAAGTATTAGTTTTTGTTTCAGAAACGACAAGGTTAGTCGTATCCATCCGTATCCTTGGTAATTACGTTTTCGCGTAAATTTATTCATTCCTTGCGCAAACTTAAACATTACTCATTTCTGCTATCTACGTAGTCCCATACGGTCAAATTTCGCTCTGAAAATAAATCTCCAAACATAAAGATGATAATAATGAACATAAATATTGTAAGAAGTTCGTTTTAGAACTTACCAGCTTCAATTTTCATTTTGTGTGTGTGTGTGTGTGTGTGTGTGTGTGTGTGTGTGTGTGTGTGTGTGTGTGTGGATATCAGGTAAGCGCCGACATGTGTTTGCGCGTCCGCAGTGTCGTTTCGGCCCTCTGTGCGCGGCGCGCTGTTCCGACCCTTTGCGTGACCCAGAGCCGTCTGCGCTTCCGATCGCCTCCTCCACATCTCGGAAACCTGACCTGATTCCATATTATAGCCATATTGAACATGTAGAACTCATTCGTATGCTCTATCTCAAAATTCTATTTTCAGCCGAAAGTTTTTGAGAGAATCGTCGACGTTTTTATGGTGTTTTGACGCAGAATTAAAAAAAAATAATTATGCTATGTTAACAAGTTTAATAATATTAATATTACTAATAAAAATAACAACTACATTGTGAAAAACTCTTGGTCTCCTAGAACGATTTCGTCGAAAACTATCTTATGAAGAATTAACCTACAAACCTTTGTTTGGAATAAAATGTTCAAAATTAGAACACTGATGTTTTGTAATCAAATTGATAATTCTGATTGTTATTTAAATAATTTTTTTACATACACGTTCTGCCCTATTTTTTCTTTTTTGAACAGTCATTACCAGTCAATAATACATTATCACATCACTTCAAAAAATATTATTATAAAAATCAACTCATCTTTACAATTCTGGCGTCAGTATGACCCAACATCAAGTATCTGAATTTAAAAAAAATGTTTAACATGATATAGTTGTTAAAATTATAATTTTAAAATTTGAACCTTAAAAGTAACATAATTGTCATAAATGTGCAGATACAAACAAATGACACATTTAGGACAAGCATAACAATAATATGTGCCGAAACTTTATAGCTTATGAAATCCTGCATTAATATTCTGCGAGTTATTCTTACCTACGAGCTAATTTTCAATACTTCGTCGATTTATTTTGTTTAAATTTTCTCATTTTAATGCTACAATTCTTTCCTCTCTATTTATACTCCAACTGTATTAGTTACTTAAATTTCCCCGTATGATTCTGTCGTTGTATGCTAAGGCAATTTCAGACCTGTCTCCTTGTTCGCAAACTCTTGAGAGGATGGAGTAGGAACTTTTGCTTTGACATGTATGTATGCAATTTAAAGGAACTAATTTAAAATATAGAAATAATGTCTAGTTGAGAGTCGTTTGTATTGAGATCATATTTTAATTGAATTTGTTACGGGGTCATTGCTCCTGTCATTCTACGAGTCTCGAGCCACGAACTCCTCGTACCCCCTTCGCATCCTCGCGTGGCGGGCAACCGGAACGCGCCTGCAAGTAGCGCAGGGCGCGATGCGATCGAAGAGGCTGCTTCTCGCGTAGGAACTCGGTCGCGGTCGAGCTGCTCCTCTCAATGGGCTGGGCTTCCGCGAAAGGCGAAGCGAGCGACAGCGGAAGAACGCGCCGCGAGGCCGACCACGCCGCGCGCCTCAGCCGAGCGCCTGCGTTGATGCACGCGGCCGTTGCATTATGGATAAACTAGCGAATGAGCCATGATTCACAATAACGGGTAAATATGCAAACAAGATGGACATAAAATAGCGGCGTGATTAGTATCCCATTCCAAATTTTGAACTCGTTTTCCGAACTTTTGTCCAAAGTCAAAGAATAATGAAACAAAATGAAGAAAATTCTGCGAACACGATGATGAAGATGTTGAAGAAGAAGAAGGAGAAGAAAAAGGAGAAGGAGAAGAAGGAGGAGGAGGAGAAGGAGGAGGAGGAGAAGGAGGAGAAGGAGGAGGAGGAGAAGGAGGAGGAGGAGGAGGAGGAGGAGGAGGAGGAGAAGGAGGAGGAGGAGGAGGAGAAGGAGGAGAAGAAGAAGAAGAAGAAGAAGACTGTAGTAAAGATGACAGCAAAGACGTCTACGAGGAAGACTGCCATGGGAGACGATGGAGGCAGAGAATTTGAGTGTGAAGACGGGGAAAGGTCAATATTAAGTCACGTGTATTGTTACGATCCGTTGCAAGCGATCGTCTTCTCAATGCTACGACCGCCATGTCGCGCTTGTGAATGGGGCGCGGCTTCCGTGAAAGGCGAAGCCGACGACAGCGGAAAGACTCTCGAGGCCGACCTCGCCGCGCTACAGTCAAGCGCCTGCGTTTAGCATTGATGCACGCACGCACGCACGCACTCATGCATTATGAAGAAACTAGCTACTGCGTTCTGATTCACAATTAACGGGTAAATACGCAAACAGAATGAACGCTAAATAGCGACGCGATTAGTATCCCATTCAAAAAAGGAATGTACTCTTGTTTTAAACTGTCCGAAGTTGTAGAATAATAGAATAAAACGAAGAAAATTTTGATAATACGACGACAAAGACATCGTTGAAGACGAAGAAGTAGTAGTAGAAGAAGAAGAAAAAGAAGAAGAAGAAGAAGAAGAAGAAAGGGGGAAGAGAGGAGGAGTGAAATTGTGAAATAATGGCGAAGGTGGCTAGAGGAAGACTGCGGTGGCGGGGAAGACCACAGAGGATAAGAATTTGATCGTTAAGATGGAGAAATGACAATTTTAAGTCTAATGTATTTATAATTGCGACTTTTTTGGAGATAATTACGGTCGGAAATATGTTACGCAACAGTAAAAGAATCCAAACTGTGACCTTGTTGCTGAGTGACAAAATGTATTTTGATAATTAGTTTGTTCACAAAGAATTGTCAACCCGACCGAAACAGAGACTCCTGGTTTACGCCCACGTGTAACTGCGCGTATACCAGGAGTCTAGGCTACGAGTCCTGGTCGAGGTGGTAATCTATTACGAATCTAATGAACTTCCTTCGCGCAACAGTGTATGATCCCGTAGGCGCCCGCGATCGTGGATATTTCCAAAATAATTCAGCTGACGCTGCTTTCTAATTACCACACGTCGCTGTCCGTTCTCACTCTGAGATAATTTAAAATAAGAGCACTTAAAGTTTCAACAAAATAAAAATATACTGTTCGTAATTTCTGGATGGCTAATCAATTGGCAAATTGTTACCTACTCCGCTTTTACGAATAGTTTGTTCTGTATCCTTGAACCACCGTTTAAGTATACCTAATATCTTCCCCAAGATTTCGTCAATTTTTTAAACACTTGAAGACACTACTAACTGAGTATTTAAACAAATTGTGTATAACTTTAAGCAAAAAACAAACAAATTGTGCCACAAAACGTGTACATAACTGTAAATATCACTACGTTTATCGTCATACGTCCATTTCTTGCGAACTCTAACCAACCTCCCTCAAACAAAACTCACCTCTAAAGCAACCCACTACATACCCTTATAATTCCTCTTACAAGTTGATACACTCGCACCATGTCCTAAATTTTAAATTTGGAACATAATTTTTTTGAACAAATTTATTTGTCAAATGTACTGTTACAAGAGACGGTCTTTTTTAATAATAATAATAATAATAATAATAATAATAATAATAATAATAATAATAATAATAATAAT
>BOPP01000033.1:5637305-5678846 GCA_017312745.1 Gryllus bimaculatus | reverse complement strand
TAAATTGTTCCAGTCAGTTATTGTCCGGTTGGCAAAAGAGTATTTACCTACGTCGGTTTTTTAATTCCAATATTTGATTTTGTATGGATGATCTCCTCTTCCGAAATATTGAGGGTGCTCTATCCTAGTTCGAATGTCATTTTTTGAATTGAATTGAATTGAATTTGCCTTATTTTACGTGGCGAGACTCAGTCCATTAGGCCCGCTCTTCCGTCTGACCACGCATATTTCGCTACGCTCCTTTCACGAACTAGGAGAGAAAGGAGGTATTTCTTAGGCGAGAAACAGGCGATTTGAATTTAGCTCAGAGGCGTCATTTAGGCTTGAGGATCTTTTACATGCAAGTAAATCAACTAACATGGGACAGCCGGCTTTACTTCCCCTCCGAAGGAAGGCGTACGAAGGATTTTGTCGCCCTAAAAATCCACGGGTTTGAACCCGCGAGCTTGGGTATAACAGTCCGGTACGCTAACCGTCACACCATCGCCGCCGCTTTACATCCAGTTACGCTTTACATCCAGTGTACGCTTTGAGAAGGTTTACTAGTCTAGCGATCTTTCGACGTTTTCCTAACCTCTTCTCAATGCCACGACCACCAGGGCAAGAGGGCACGTGGCGGCGGCGACGTCGGGCTTGTGAATGGGGCGCGGCGGCCGTGAAAGGCGAAGCGAGAGGGGACGGCGCGTACTCGCGCGCGCGACCCCTCGACTCGCGGCGGCGGCCGGGTCGCGTTCTTGCTGCGCGAGTGCGCGCGTTGCCTAACACGGAAGGTTGCAGCCGCGGGCCCTCCGCCGCCGCCGCCGCCGCCGCCGCCACCGCCCGCTTCCTTCCGGAGAAACTGGGACGGGAACATCTCGAGAAGCAGCAGTAGCAGTGGTAGTAATAGTTGAGAAGACGTCGCGCCGGCTGTCGCCCCTAAGCCGGGGAGGGGGCGTGTCTCGGAGGTGGAATCTCGGAACTCCGGGTCTCCCGGGAAGTTGCGTCGAGGCGGCTTTGTGAAACCTTGGGGAACTCCAGCGAAAGTGGTGTACAGGCTTGGGAGCGGTCAACTTGCGTAGAAAATTTCAGTTGATGATTGACATTGTTGAAGATGTTAAGCGAGAAAATATTGTTGTCTGTTTATTGGGAATGTGTTTTTTAATTACTTTTCGAAGAACAATTACGCTTTTTAACCATAAAACACCCGTATATGTCAAGATATTTTGTATATGATGATGTTGTTATCTGTGGAAGAATCTTAGAAAATATTTAATTAATTTACCCTCAGTAAAACAGAAAGTAATATTTTGGTGTGTTTCACGTTTCAGAATTTTAACCATCAATTGTAATTATCTGAGAATCCTGAGCATAGTAAGAACCTCTTCAAGCGGTGGGTGGCTGTAATAGCCGAATAAATCCCGAATGAATTTATTAATATTGCTTTTCAAGTAATGAAAGACTTGATGGCGAACGTGGGGCAGTGTAAAGAACGCCTACGGAACATAATATGGTGAAGAACGATTTTATGGTGAAATTTCTAATAGTATTAATTACATTACATTACATAGAAGTCAACATGTTCATTTTATTGCTTTTTATTTGTTGTCCAAAGACCACTTCTAACTGGACCAAGTAGAACAATTTCTCTATTAGGTTTAGCTTAATATTTTAATTACTTCAGTTTCAAGACTTGAAGGATTTGGAAACATAGCCAAAAGGTATTGGTTACAACACGATTCTCAATTAATATATAGGAAATTTACTGGGGCTTAGTCTTTCAATTGTCAAGATCTATTACCTGCGAGAAGTATATTTTTGATGAATATTGGGTGGAGGTAATCACGGGTGAAGATGCTCGGGAACATCCACAAACACACGCATCACATCACATCACATCACATCACATCACATCGCACGTAGGTATATAAATCCATCCACTTCGTAACCGAACTTGTGTGCGGCCTGAGTTTCCCGTCAAATCGAGCTATTCATTTCCAATTTCCTTATTTTCCAATATCCTTATCAATTCGCTTATCTCACTTTCTTTACCTGCTAGCTGCTTAGCGCACTGCTGGGATATATGACTCGAGATCACAGGACGTGTGCTAAAAATAGATATGAAGTGTATTACTATTTGATAAGTTAAATTGTAAAATGTATCAATGTTCGTGGTAAAGTTGATATACTAAAAGGAGATAAAACATGCTAGTTGTGGTTTGGTTTGTGAATCTGCATTGTCTGCAAGGTGGTAGAAAGCGTTACGTTGTTCAGAATTCACAGAAATTTCCAATTTTAGTTTGAAATAAACTTGTTAGGGCCAATAATTTAGCGACCAAAATTGAAATAAAGACGTTGATGAGAAAATAATTAATGTAGTTTCGATTTTGCAAAATGAAAAAAGTGGCAAAACCGTCGGCGGCTATTTTCTAGTATTAAACATCACTTTTCACCGATGCTAGTCGGAGATAGCGGACTTGAGCGATTTATGAAACGAGACCGACACAACTGTGCTATAATCTATTACGGAATTACCGCCACAGAGGGATCTAACAGGTGTGACAAAAAACATAGAATTTTATAAATTATGCTTGGAAAAAATAATCAAGGGAATATGCAATCAAGCTCAGCAGATTACGTAGCAAAACGTTTCCATTATGTATTACTCAAGAAGGATGCAATGAAAGTTCTTTATCTAGGTTTCTCGAGTTTTATTTTTTTGTCGTAATCTAGAAAATAATACATTTTTGTTCCTTCTATTACATAATAGCTCTTCTGGGTATTCCAAGGCCCTAGCACAGGCGAATAAAAAGTGCAGAATCGTGTAATTCATCTTAGATTAGTTAATTACCTTCCGTTTAATTTAACTGATATTTTCGAAGTTTTTATGTTTCTTAATTAACGCTTAGGAATGTTGCAAAGTTTCGCGGCGCAGTAATGTTCAACGCGCCGATTGCTCCAAAATGATCTTAACTCAAAAAAAACTGGAAATGATTATGAGAAATGTTGCCTATTGCTACGCATTCTCTCACGTTAATTTGCTAACAAAGGCAAATAGTCTTAGCATTGATGAGAAAAAAACATCTTGCAGAACGAAAGGATATTGTACTTTGAAATAGAGAGCCTTGCATTTGTAGACTTCGAAGAAAGAAAACAGTGGAGGAAAACGCAAATTAGAACTTTTTATCTCGATCGCTTTTTTAGTTTGCGAATGATAAGGGAGCAGAAGTTGGTTTTTCAATTACAAAGAGAAGAAGGAGCTGGAACGAACTTTGGTGGAGGGAAACTAACCTTCATGGGTCGACTGACGATCGGTTCGTTTGTCCCTCGTTGGCGCTTTCACCGGCATCGGTTCGTCGCTCTTGAAGCACGTCGGATTGTGCATCGCGAATTTTATACTGTCGCAGAGCCGTTGTACCGAACAAAGAGCGCATTTGTTGACGTTCTGCAAAGCATCAGGCCAAAAGAGGAATTAAGTCCTTGTCAGAGTTCGATGTTACGATGCATTTAGTGAAGGAAATAATTAGCAAAAAATAATTGTTTCTCTCCAATTCTGTCTCGTTGAAGTGTTATTCGTATCTCTTGAGTCGCCAAATTACATTTGTACATGTGTAGTTTGCTCATGGCTGAGTATGAATTGAAGCTTTTATGAAGGTTGCCTTAATTTGTGTAAATAAAACGAATCGAGTTTGTGTGAGTCAGTCCGTAGATTAACTCGTTTTCAAGAACTTTTGTGCGATGTTTGTGGTTCATACTTGACTTATTAAGAAAGAAAAAAGTCTATGTCGCATGCTACTATGTATGTATGTTGCACATTAAAAATAAATGTTTATTTAATGATCGATTGTTATTTTGGAAATAATTACGGAAAGTAGAGTTTTATACAATTCACAGAAGCGCCACGGAGACAGATTTCACATGTAACTGCATTCGAGAAGGTAATATTACACATTGTTTTTGCAACATTTGTGTCATAACGCCAGCTGCTCCTGAAATTGGTACTGTGTAAATTAGGATATCGGACAGTAAAAGATTGGATATTACGTTTTGTATATTTCAATGTAATTAACATTACGACCAACAATGCTCATTGAGTTATGCGTAATACCTCGATATTTCGTGGTAATTCTGAAATACAAATGTAATGGATTTGGTGAAGAGATACATGCGAGAATTTTATATTGACGCAGTAATCTCTTGAAAGCTGCATTCAGTTATATTAAAATATGTGAATCATATATCGCGGATCATTTGTTACGATCAGTACTTATCTTGACATGTCAAATTCTGCATATTCATAATGAAAGGGATCCATAAATTTTTCATTTAATATTTTAATGAAATAATGACGAACAATAATCATATTTTTGTAACTTATGATCCAATTTCCTTTTATCTACAAATGCTTTAAAAGCTCTGTGAGTAATACGTTTTATTGAGACTGTTCCTCTCGGGACTTAATGATTCAATATGACTTAAGAATTATTTTGCCTCTACCAATCACAGAAGAAATATCATCAATCGTCGGGTTTAATAATTCAGTTTTATCTCTTCCACGTGTATGAGCATGGCATCTGTATTAGTATTGATGCTTTGATTGTGAACAAAGTATTTGACGTAATTGACTCATTGTAAGAAACAACCCAGGAAACAATTTCTACATGCTTTTTATTCTTCAATATCTTCAATTTATGAGAATTCGTGTTCGTCTGTTTATGGAGATTTTTGCATATGTATGTGATTTTTTAAAAATATATTTTTGGTATTATGAGATCGTAAATGGTTTATAAACGTTAATGTGATGTACGAGTATATGATTGATGTTTAATAATTAATTGTCCTGAGGAGTGGTTTGATTGTCCTTATTGTTATGGAACCTACAGTATAAATGGTTCCTGCACCCCCCCAAAAAATACGTAATTTAATTTCTTCGTTTAAATTTAACAAACACCAGGTACATCAAACTATAAATTCTATAAGATATACGTAAACACGTATTTAATTCAGTATGCAAGATCAATAGACGTGTGTATCCATATTAAAATTACACATAAACAATACATATAATATGTATAATGCCGTATTTTAGTTAGAAAATTTCCGAAAGGGAGCATTACTTTCAAGGCTTACCTTGTTTGATGTGCCACAAGGTCTATACATTTTCCGAAATTTCACATTGTGTTTTCTTTATTTCCCTATCTAAAAAATAAATTGGGATAATAGCAATTCCAACAATTGGATAATCTACTCTTCTTCTATGTTCTATCGACTCTTCGTACACGAAAGAACGCGAAACGGCGTTGGGTAGCTTCGCATCAAGGTCCACTGCAGCTGGCCGGGCGGTGCACGGGCGGCCTTGGCCAGCCTTATTCGCCAGCGCCCCCCGCGGGCGAGCGAAGCACCAATCCCGTCGTTAGGATGCGGCGGGATGCTCGTCGCGAGCACGTGTGGAATGCGGCGAAAAGGCTCGAGGTAGCTTCGAGCTGGTGCACTTGTGTGGACGGATTCAGAGGTGGTTGTCTTTTGACTTCGGAAATGGAGGCTCTAAAAATTTGTCTGATTTTGGAACCTGATACGGAATGTGTAGTTTCTAAAGTTATTTGATGTTAAAGTGATAGGTGAATTTTATTTTCTGGAAACTAGGTAGGATTGTAAATATTAAAACAGCTGTGATTTCTCTCAATCAGAATCATTTACACTAATATTTATCTATTAACATACATGTGACAGGTAAATATTTTGATGTTGGACTAATACTACCTTAATTGTAGGAATTCGAGATTAATCAAGGTTTGAACCGAAGTCAGATGATCTGCTTAGTAATACTTTGAAATTTTATCCGGATCGTCATATACTGAGTAATTCGGTTTTTATGGGACGAATTTGCAGTTTGAGGTTCCTCCAGATACCTTTTAGGTGGAAATGGTAGAATGAACAATTTTAGATGATTTCTCGAAACTGAAATTAAATGAAATGTGTTTACAATTAATTACCTGTGTATGCCCTTTCTCAAAGACGAAGTTTTTTATTAGCCATTAATATCTTTTGGTGAGCGTTGTTGTCTAGGCTATCCGGGACGAGCCGCGTCAATGTCATGGTGGCTAAAGTGTCGGCCCGGATAGCCTAGACAATATAAACTCCGGTCATGGAAGCCTACGCAACCATTTTGGTGAGTGTTTCCGATTTTCCGATAAACGGTGTCGATGAAGAAGATTGTAATTAATGATAAATTTTCAGGTATTTATGACTGCATTTTGGGGCACGAACTCGCACAGAAACCCTTCCAACAATTATATAATCTACTCTTCTGAAACTGGTGTTCAAATCATTATGTATGTGCAGTGTCTCTCTTTCCAATCGGATCACAATGTAAAGCTATTTCAGTTAACGTTTTTGTTTTTTTTATTCGACTTCCCTTCATTGGCGCGCGAAAAATCTTCTTTTGTACTCATAAGTACATTTCATTTTCATTGATATTTGTAAAGTATGGGTTTAAATACTCTGCAACGTTGATATCAAGCCACAAATATATTTTGAGTGCCAATTGCTACTTCCACTTTCAGCGGATTACAATTTGTGATATTATTACTCTTTGGGGATTATATTGGTTTGGTGATTGACTCCGCCTGAAAGAGGAGAGTAACATCACATTTCATTCCCAATTATTTCTAAAACCAAAACCAGTCAGCGACATTGCGCTACGTATACATGGCCCTCAGACAGTGTATTTCACATTAAGTTGCACTCCAAGAAATGTTGCATTAAAAATGTTTTTATTTTAAAAGGAAAACGTTCTCTCCTAAATCTCCTCCTGAAAATTTCCAACTGCTTGAACGTGCTAAGGAGGTTATGAAGCGCCTCTGCCCGGAAGGTCCTAGGATTCCACTGCCGACGGTAGCAGGACTTTCGACGCTGGCTAGATAGCTAGATTGAATTCAGCCACTCTCTGGAAGCGAATTCCAGCGACCGGCTACTCTGATCGCTAGTTTTCAGTGGTTTCTCCGATTATCTCCAGGCGAATGCCGGAGCAGTATCATAACAAACGGGCCACGGACCGGGCGCGATCTTTCCTTCCTTCTCCTTGTCCTATTTTCACCCTTTATTTACACACACACACACACACATACACACACAGATTCACTACACTACCACTCATGTCGGGGGACACGTCGGGAGCTTAGAACTTGTCCCCAGGCCGGTCTCCCGTTGGTCTGGATGGGAAAAACCCCAGAAGCCGATGTTTGTCGGAACGGATCTCGCCATCCAGAGGGGGGGAAGAAAGCAGCCATTTAACGTGATAAAGTCATGCACTTTACTTACAGACGTGAAGGCTATTGAGGCTCTCGGAAGCACGAAGTTATCAATCAATCAATTTAACTGCTTGCCGTCAAAGCAAATTTGCGCAACTTGGTGCGCTTCAAATAAGAACCAAGAGTTTTTAACTTGATATCCAGGTTGGATTTCAAAGGTTTTCACTTAAAACATCATTTATAACCACAACAATAGTACGACACGTGGATTACTTGCAAGTGTATTTGCAGTTGCAAGTTCACCCACAGAACGTCTCCCAGCACACAAATTTGTGAATCCGACAACGCTTTTATATATGCATCTTTTATAAATTTGGCTCTTTTTTAGCATTATTTTATTTTTATTATATGTAATAGCTGTTCGACAGTTGTCTCCGATTATCCGCTCTCAGTCTCCATCGCATTTATGACTTTCCGTAAATCATCTTGAGTTTATCTAGCTGCCATTTACGCCTTCGTTCTCTTTTTCCATTCGGACTGTGTTTTCTCTTCTGACGTTATACAGGCGTGCACTGGAAGACTCATTCTGACCATCTCTTATTATCCATCTGCAATTGTGCGTGACGTCTCCATGTCTCCTCCCTACTTCATAAAATATTTTTTTTTTTAATTTTCATTTCGTTTCTTACGTCATTATTATTTATTCTGTCGCAGCTTCTGCATCAACATGTGCGACAAATTCTTCTCAAAGACCAGTAACGTGTTACTGTTTTCCCTTCTACGAAACCTCCCATATTTCTCATCATTTTCGTTTGCTTCGTAAGCTTTCAGCGCATTGGTTTAAAACATTTTTGAGTGCTTGCAACGGTCTCCATATGTCTCCTCCCTACTTCATCAAATATTATTTTTTTAATTTCATTTCGTTTCTTCAACCCCCTTGTGGTCGCACTGTGCGGCGACCTCGCTGCACTCCGCGCGTGGCGCGCGGACGGCCTTGGGACGCCATATACGCGTGGACGGCGCGGCGCGGCGCGGCGCGGCGCGGCGAGGCGAGGCGAGGCGAGGCGTTTATCCGCGCGCGACTGTCCCCGCGGGCGAGGCGCGAGGCACGAGGGTGCGAGCGCGCGAATCCGGCCGTTAGGATGCTTCTGCAGGAGCTGCGCAGGAATGTCGCAGGCGCCGCCCGCGAGCGCAAACCAGTTCTAGGCCGGGAGGCGGGGATGGAGGGGGCGGCGGGGGCGACGGCGGTGGTGTTGGAGATGGCGCTTGCGAAGTGGTAGTGGCGGTGGAGATGGAGATGGTGGCAGCGGCGGTTGGCAGTAGCGGTGGAGATGGCGGCGGTGGAGGTGATGTGGCAGTGGCGGTGGCATGCCAGCTCGGTGGCAGCGGCCGGGTGGCAGCGGCCGTCGCAGCGCGGTGGCAAGCTGGCGGTGGCAGCCGCCGGTGGCAGCGGCGGTG
This sequence comes from Gryllus bimaculatus, assembly GCA_017312745.1. Classification (NCBI taxonomy): domain Eukaryota; kingdom Metazoa; phylum Arthropoda; class Insecta; order Orthoptera; family Gryllidae; genus Gryllus; species Gryllus bimaculatus. Next base: position 5,670,162 of record BOPP01000033.1, on the reverse strand, counting down.
CAATGGCCGAGGTGCAGCGGCCGGTGCAGTGGCGGTGCAGTGCGTGGCAGCGGCGGTGAGCAGCGGCAGGGTGGCAGTGGCTGGTTGGCATGGATCGTTGGCAATGGTGGGTGCAGTGGCGGAACAGTGCCGTTGCAGCGGCTGTGACAGCGGCCACGGTGGCAGCGGCCGGTGGCAGTGGCGGTGACAGTGGCGGTGGCAGTGGCGGTGGTGTCGTTGACGTACGCGGTCTCAGCGGAGGAAATGACTGTGACAGTGGGGGTTCTAATCGGTTACCCAATGACAGAAAAAAATACAAATTTTATCTTTTCGTTGAAAAGTACGAATGTATATTAAAGATACGTTGACCTTCACAATGTTCTAATGATTTATTCAACTGAATTTATTTATATGAATTTGTTCACAGTTGTTCTTTGACAGATACTTTGACCTTCACAATGTTCTTATTATTAATTCAACTGAATTTATTTATAAGAATTTGATCACAGTTGTTCCTCAGTGTCATTACTGTAAATATGAATGTGAATATGTACCCTATTTTCAATTCTGTTGAATTTAAAGTTCTAAGGTAATATTTCATATTGTATCTTCTATAATCTTATATAAATCTTATATAATGGCATTTCCTTAATATTATGTAGTATAATGAAAACAGTGGAACAGCTCCATGTTCCTTTATGGAGGGCATTATGAGAGGGATATAGGAAAAAACAAACATTAAAAGACAGAGTCAAGTTTATAACTAGTTAATTAGTAAATAAGTCAATTTGAATCATTAAAATTACGTAAAAAAAATAAAATCATGTGTGTACAGGGGTGTTATATTGCTCTAATGCTTGAGCGACGACAAAAAATTTGAGAGCCCTTGTTGGATTAATAACTGTTATTATTATTGTTATTGTTATTATTGTTATTATTATTTATTATTATCATTATTATTATCATTATCATTATTATTATCATTATCATTATTATTATTATCATTATTATTGTTGATGATGATGGAGGCTGCGGTGGCAGCTGAGATGGCGCCCGCCGCGTGCTTCGCGACTACGGCGCCTTTTTCTCTCCTCCCGCGTGGCGCCTGGCGCCTGCCCTTTCTCCTCTCCGCGCGTTCCATCCGCGCTACGGGATTATCTCTTCCTCCAGGGAGTGGAAGTGACGAATTTGGAATTGGCTGGCGAAGTTAGCGTTGATCGGATAAAAGTTCAGCCTTTCGAGGGATGTTCTCGTTTATGGTGTAATGTTACCGGGTTTTCCATTTATTTATGTATCCTGATGTCTGCCATATGTTTATGGGCGCTAATGTTTGTGTGATGTGTCATCCATTTCAACATTTCTGTTTTGAATAATAATTGTTGTAATAGCTGTCATATTTAGTGACGTACTATTGGAATTAATTGCGATCAGGCTAATGGGTAAAATTTTTTTGAAATGTATAACAATAAACTCTGAATTTATTTTCAACGCAAATTCTATGTGAATTCTATATGGAGACTGTACAACCGTCTTGCCCATATAATTGCTGTCATCTGTGTATCTCAATTTAACGGTGAAGACGTTGACATAGCAGGTAGCAGATATCCATCCTATTCGTCCAAGCAACAAGGGATTATTATGGTAGAATATTTTGGGAACGAATGTGCTTCTCATCATTCGCAGTCAGGTGTTGAATCGACGACAAAGGAATGTCCCTGAACTGACTCATCCTGTGGGCGCAGAGAAGGAATTCGCGGCCCGCGAATCCGGGGGCGAGTGAGTCATTGGATCTGCCCCGACAGCAGATTCCGCGGGCTCCTTTCGCACGCTCCGCACAATCGGAAGGCGCCTCCGAGGTCACGCTGCCCGCCACTCGCCTCAGCACCTGCTCGCCCCCTACCCTCCCTTCCTCCATCGCTCTTTCGCCTATACCAACTCCCTCCCGCCCTCATTCCGTCGCCCTCCCTCCATCATTTGGTCGTTCTGCCACTCACCGGCCTGATCGTCTTTTTGGCCGACCGTCCGTTGCCCCGTCCGTTGGTCCGTCGGTTCGTCTGTCCGTTGGTTCGCCCGTTGGTTTTCCCGATGGTTCGCCCTTTGGTCCGCTCTTTGGTCAACTCGTTAGTCAGCTCGTTGGTCCGCCCCCCTTGGTCCGCCCCTTGGTCCACCCCTTGGTCCACCCCTTGGTCCACCCCTTGGTCCACCCCTTGGTCCGCCCCTTGGTCCACCCCTTGGTCCGCCCCTTGGTAGGTCCCTTGGTCTGCCCCTTGGTCCGCACCTTGGTACGTCCCTTGGTACGTCCCTTGGTACGCCTCATGGTACGCCCGATGGACCGTCCGTTGATCCATCCATTAGGCGACGGTCACAATGGGAGCCGATTTCGCCCGGAATTGCGGCCGGCCAAAGTCGTAGGAACAAAATCAAACGTAACATATCTTCGTACGACTGCCGATGTTTTCGGACGCAGTCCGAAGAGGTCGTTCAGATGCACCATGACTATTTCCGTTCACTGCCATCTATTCACTATCATTTACTATATAATGATTGAACGAATTCGTCACATCGGATAGAAATGTCCGGTTCGACCGAGCGAAATTTCGGCCAATTCGCCTCCACGGAGCCCGCCGCCTTGGTGCGCTCGTTCGTCCTTCCTGTCGGCGCACCCTTTCACTCTCCGTTCCGTTCGCCCGCCTGCCCTCCGCATCCCATCGCTTCTTTGTCCCGAGTTCAAAGCCGACGTTCCTTCCCGCGGGGCGCGCTGACGCGACGCAACGAGACGCGACTTGGCGGCCGGTGGCTCATTGACCAGGTATGCCGGAGCCGGTGCGGCGACCGCAAGAGAGGGTGCGAGGGTGACCGGCAGAAATGGGTGGCTTGTGGGAGCCGCCAGGGATCCTGCCTGCACTTGCATTGCCAAAGGCGCCGTCCGCAGGTTGTTTTATGAGCTCACGGACTGGATGAGTCACTGCTTGCTTCGAGTTCTGTGGTTGAAGAGTCGGTGTGGGCGTCTAATAATAAACTTAGGTCTCGCGCGTGGTTTCTGGAGCGAGGAACGTTGCATTTAAAATTCGCAGAGGTTTCTCAGGTTGGGTTTATACCATTATTATTACGGCCCTCTGTATGTTTTTGTTTTTGGCCGTTCCTGAGGTAATAGTTCCATAGATGGGTGATGGTGGAATGATTCAATGACGATGGGACGATAGGGAACCAGGGGAACCCCAAAAAAGCCTGTCGCGAGTTTTTAGTCATCACGATTTCGACATCTTACTAACGGGATTTTAACCCCGATTCGTCATCATTATCGTACATGTTACTTCTTTACAAACTGATCATATTTAAAGAATGCTAAGATATTACGGACGTGAATGTATATCATGACATATTAATTATGATTTTATAATTACACACGAAAGCCACCAAGCCTCTGAGTTTTTTAACTTGGTCACCCACATCCTCTTAGGAACGTAACACATGAAGTATAGAGTCTCCACATTAAGCGGCAGGTTCAACTCCAAATCTGACTTGAGATCGGTGCTTGAGGACACACGAGGCCCTTTATCCAAACCGTGAGATCGATTCTCGCGTAGTTCCTCCCAGCCAGCCCGGGGGAAAGACGAGTCGACGCGACGTAAAACTCCAGCGAAAGGCGCGATCGCGCGATGGCGGCTGAGCTGCGCGCCCCTTAGCGGCCCTTGGCGCCCAAGTGCTGCCTTCAGCGCCCGCCGACGCTGCAGCCGCGCAATCCGCCAGGATGACCCTCCAGCTCTTGCGTCGCCATGGAGACGCGGCGGGGGCGGGCTTGGAGGCGGGTTGGGCGGCGCTGGGGCAGAGGACGGCGGGCGACAGGAAGGGCGGGGCGGCGGAGGACCGGCGGTGGTGCGGGGACGGGCTCGGAGGCGGAGCGAGCGGGGGCGGGGATGAGGCCGGGGGTGGCGGAGGCAGGGGCCGCAGGGACGACGGGGCTGCGGGGACGTGTTCGGAGGCGGAGCGGGCGGGAACGGGGGCGGGGGCGGAGGCGGCGGAGCCGAATTAAGGACTGAAAATAAAAAACGCGAGCGCGTCGCTCGTCGCGCTGGCGTCTCTCGTGCCAGCGTGGGAAACGCCGAAGTATCGAACTCTGGGGCGGAATGCTGCATGGCATTACAGAGACTATGGATTTATAATTCGGTAAAAGAAAGATCTAATTCGGTTTTCGCCTGCTGCACGTAAGAATGAGTACGTTTCTGGCGCTGCCTGCTAGGGGGCAATTCATACGTAATAGCTACGTTGAATATTGGGTCAATTAAAATAAATTCGACTTCATAATGACATGTGTCTAATAGCAACAAAGAACACCTAGTGAAGAGTATCTTGACAAAAATACCTCAAATATGTGTTTCAATACTACAGAGTCATAGTTTCGTTCGTCGTTTGCTTCAAAAAATTTTTGTTCCTTCGCTAATACTTAGGAATATGTTTACCGATTAGAGATTTTGTAACCATAGAAAGCTCATGGCCAGCCACAGTTGTGGCAAAGACACGACCTGTTGAGATGTCTCAGATCAACAACTGTTACAAATGCTGCGTCCCTGATCGGGGGAGTCCTGCGACGCGAGTCCAGGTAGTGGTGGATTTCCCACGCTGCTAGAAGCTAGATCAAATTCATCCACTGTCAGGAGGAGAATTTCAGAAACCAGCTGCTTTGATCGGTAGTTTGCTGTTGTTTCTCCGATCAGCACTAGGCCAGAGCAATACCCGAAAAAACGGGCCACGGACCCCGCGCGTGCCCTTCCCATGTAGCCAACCCTTCCCCTTATATGCGACACTTACATACTTTACGCTTTTGTACATTTACCAGGAATGAGATGCAGCTTCTTCCGTTTAGGGTAGTGACCCTCTGGGAGAGATATCTGCAGGGGGTAAACATGCAAGCGGGCGAGTACGTCGGTGCCGAATGTTACGTTCCTGCGCGGGAGGACTATTGTCGCACTTCGGTTTAACATGCACATACACGTGCACGTGAAATGCAATATGGGAGTAATGGCCACTGCAGTAAACGGGTCAGGAAACAAAACAATCAACCAATTAGTACGACGATGCGACTGATCATAGATGCTGGGGCACAAGAACCCTACTTTTCCCGCATGCGGAGTCCAGCTGATATTGTATTTCCGTTGTTGAGTTATAGTCGCCGAATTAAGTGTAGATAGGCGGGTATGGAATTTTATTTGAGTGCTTTAACATTGTTGTTGGATATGGCTCGGAGGAGTCTTTGTTGCCGCAGTGTTTGACAAAAAGATATGAATTCGTAGTTAATAAACTTTTGGTGTCATGAATAATTGGTTTTGAATTCTCTTAATTGCTAATGTGTACAGATTTTGTAGAGAAATGCTTCGTTCATCATTTATAATAAGATAGTAAAAATCGGTGATACCTTCAATCAAAATAAAATTAACCACGCATGAAATTACACTGTATAATAATAGTGTCATTCCCCATCGAGTATTTTAAATTTCTAAAACACTTAATGTAAGTTATCATGTTGTTTACAGAAGTTCCATAAGTTTTTTTCATTAGTCACAATATTATCATACACTGTTCATAAAACTGCAATGTTAAACATTTTATTCAGAGAGTTTTCTTAGTTGCCCAGAAATTCTTTTTCTATTTTCTCAAAAGTATTATGACAAAATCCTATAAAATTGCTTTTCTTTTCGGTAAAGGTATTTTAAAGAAAGTATTGAATCCGGCAAAGTATAAGCTGGATATTGATAGCCGGATATAGGTCCATTTTGCGCCAATCAATCACAATCGATAATCGATAGCAAGCTGCGGAATACGGCCCCTTTCTGAATCGTTGATACATAACATCCTTATTTCTTCTTGGAGAAACAGGATCTAAAAAGAAGATTGTTTGTCAGTACATGTGAGGAAATATCGTGAGTTTCGGTTTTGAAAATATAACTATCAAAAAATGTTATAAAAATGAAAGGCAATATAGATAAAATAGTGTAAAATTGTAATAGCAAACATTAAGCCATCCTCCAGAAAGTTTCGCAAATCATATGAATAATCTATTCCTCTCTTGCCTTTTGTTATGTCTAACGTTCCTTCCTTTTCTTTAGCTTCTTAATGTTTCATCTAAATAAATTTAAATATAATTTGAGTTCGGACATTGGCGACTTTTGCCTTTGTTAATCACTATTGAAAATCGATAGGTGGCTGCGGAAGGTGGCGTGTTTCTGAAACACGCCAATTTATTTCGCAGAGAAATCCGAATCACACGCACAGATTCTCTATTTCCACTGAAAGTGGGAGGAGAGAGGTCTGGGATGTACCACCCTCTTACCGTTTCACAAATCCCTTGAAAGGTCTCTCCGCTGTTGCTTCCATTATTTATTTAGAGATGCCCCAGATGGAAGTGTGGATACTCCTTCTGAAGGAGGAGAAATAAATGAAAATACCATAATACACTACAAAATCTACTGTTATATTAATAAAAATGTATAATACCGCAGTAGGAAACAAAAACATTTAACTGTCCAGTTAAAACTCTATTTATATCTTCAACGCATTGTTGAAGTTCTAGTCTTCCTATTAAATGTTTTTAAAGGAAACCTCTACTTTTTAGTAGAAGCATGTATGTTGATTTTCGGATTTAGGCCGATTTTGCGACGATAAATCACAATCTAAAATCGATAGAGGGTGTGGGAAGAGGCCTCTCTCCCTCTGAAGCACGCTTATTTATTCCGTGGAGAAGTCCAAGCCGCACGCGCTGATCCCGGGCGTATACCGAGCGCGTGACGAAAGACGTCGAGAATCGACCGCTCGCTCTCTCGCCTCGTCTCGCAGCACCTTCGGAGGACCTCTGCGCTCGCGCCGCACCCCGGCGGCGCGGCGCCTATAAATACGGAGCTCCCGAGTCGTAAACGTCACGGGGCGCGAGTTCTTAAGCAGCGCGTGTAAACCGACGCCTAATAAAGATGAATGCTGCCGATGGGAAGCTATGAATTTCACGTGTTTAGAATCCCGACAGCCCCCTGGCACTAAAATTACCAGGTCGTGAGGAAGCGACGGCGCGACTTCAAGATCGAACGAGTGCGAATGGCGCCCGTGGGAGTAGGGCAGACTTCTGTTGAAGGACGTGTGTGTTGAAGTGCAGGGGAGGCGATGATGTTTTATCGCGTGTGGCAGTGGCGGCCTTTCATATGAACGTAAGGCACACTAGGGTTGTCAAAATGTGCCCAAGGAATTAGTGCTCTCGAAGATTATTTATTATCGAAATGTGGTTGCGAATTAAATCGGGATATCTCTACAATTACCAAGTCACGACGAGACGTCTATTCATAAGATAGAACGGCTCTAGCACCCCCGGGAAAATAAAGTAGAGTTTCTCAAGTTCTCGTGATTCCAAGTTTAGCGATTGATAGTTGAAGTGACATTGGGTTTAGTAACGATGGATAGCTTTTACACACATTTCATGTTTAAATAACACACCTGCGATCTGTAATCGAGCGTTTTGTGAAATCGAAAATCTTACTATTATCGTTACTCGATGAAGCACAAACTTGACAATTTATCACTACCAGTTTAATAAATTACTAAGTTGAAACAAATCCCAAGAACAACTGGAAGGCAAAGTTTCCCGATGGCCCAAAAAATTTTTCAATGGATGCTCTTAATCCGACATTGACTAGTGGCTCTACAAGGACTCTTGAGAAACGATGAACCCTGTGGACGGTGAGCTTGTTTTCATTGCCTCGAAAGCGGACGGGGGGATAAAAGGCTACTAAATGCTCCATCGAAACGTTCTTCAAAGTAGTTATCAGGTGCTCCTGAATGATGCGGAACGATAGCGCGCAGTAGAGTCTTCTCAATCCTCCAGCTACCATTCCCGCTTCCACCCTCGCTTCCACTCCCGCTTCCACTCCCGCTTCCACCCCCGCTTCCACCCCTCGCTTCCACCCCCCGCTTCCACCCCCGCTTCCACCGCTGCTTCAACCCGCTTCCACCCTGTCCCGTGTTGTAGATTTACTGCATTAAACGATCTTCAAGACTAGAAGAAGGCTCTGAGCTAAATTTAAAACAACATATTTTGCCACTCAAGTAATATCTTATTTCCACCTCTGCCAGGTGGTGAAAGAAGCGGAGCGAAATTTGGAGTGTCAGAAGGAACAGCAGGCTTCATTACCCCGAGTCTCACTAACTAATTAGTATCTGACTATCCGTCTGTACACTCACGTACACTACCGGCAGCGTATAAGCGACTTTGTCGCCACGTGCTGTGGAACGTCATGTGACCCACTTTGAATCAATCAGCTGACAAGGATTTGTTTACTTTCTAACAGCCAGGGTTCAGCGCAGCTGCTTATCTGACTCACACGAAGTCGCGGAGGCGTTATGGTTCGCCTTAGACGGAAGTTATGAACAAGATATCAAGACGTGTCACACCCTGTCAGTAAGTGGTTAATGCTTTGAGATTTAATTTATCTGTGAAGTAGGTGGTGTCATGTGCGTAGTGTGTAGCAACAGCGCACTGAACTTGTCAGAGTCGCCTACACGCTGCCCGGTTCTGCAGCGTCGGTGCAGTGGCAACAATCGTTTCTGTGGGCTGTGGGTTCGGCCCACTGCACGTCTGGGTCCGGGGGGCGGGTGGGCGGCGGCGGCGCGGAACCAGACCAATCGGCTGCCGCCGGACACGCTGGCATTCGGCGCAGGAATGAAGGCGCCCGCCCGAGGGCGGGGTGGGGGCGGCAGGTGAGAGCGCCGGTCAAGGGCGCTGCGCTGCGCCGCCCGCCGGGCGAGCAAAACCGTTCTTTATTAGCGGCTGAGGCGTCGAGGAACGGGGGGGGGGGCGCACTCCCCCTCGGCACCTTCGCCATCGCCGACCATCTCAACGTCGTGGCTGGCGGTGGCACCGGGCCGTCACAGCCGTTGGTACTGCTTAGCCTCCGCTTCCTCTGCGCCTACACCGTAACTTCCCGCGCGCTCTCCTCCACCGCCGTCTTCTCCGTCGACTTCTGCGTCGTCATCTCTGCAGTCGTCTGCTCCTCCACTTCTCCGCCGTTTCCTCCTCTTTCTCTTTCTTCTCTTTCTCTTTCTTCTCTTTCTCTTTCTTCTCTTTCTCTTTCTTCTCTTCATTTTTCTTCTCTTCCTCTTTCTCCTCTTCCTCTTCTTCTTTTCCCTCATCCTTCTCTTCTTCTTCTTCTTCTTCTTCTTCTTCTTCTTCTTCTTCTTCTTCTTCATCTTCCTTCTCCCTTCTCTCCTTCTCATCCTCCTCCTCCTTCTCGAATTCCGTTGTCTCCACAGTTGTCCAATCGTCTCCTGCCTCCACTACAATCTCATCCATTGACACTGTTGTAATAATTTTTGACAGAATTCTTTTCATTAATTTTATCGTTATCATCATAATTTGCTATATGGAATATTGCTTACCTCAAGCCACGCCACCTGGCCATTGACTCTAACGTCTCATAATTCCCATTTTCGACACCCACTTCTCATACTTCCACATTACACATACTATACTTCGCACAGCCTTTCTACTTATCACAGTGCCTTCTTCATTGTTTCCTACCTCTTCCTTTTTCTTTTTCGTCTTCCTCGTACCATGTTCATTCTTTCTCTTTGCTCTCAAATATTTTTTTATCATACTCTACATATATCATAGAGAAAGAAATACGAAATACCTTTCCGTCACCGTTGCCATTTGGCCTCTCTTTCCTGTGCCTTTTCACTCATCCCCCCCCCGCCCCAGCTCCCGCTGGCCTGCCAACGCCCCGCCCCGCAGCGTCGCCGCCCCAGCCGCCCCCGCCCATTCTCGCTCTTCACAAGCGCCGTGAATCACTCGGGTTTCGGGAAAGTCGCTGTCGGGCCAGGGCTATAATTCTCGCCGCCAGAGAAATCTGAATAGAATTACCGCTGTTGGCGTGACTTTGGCGTCGGACGCTGGCCGGGGGGACGGCGGCGGGTGAGGTGGGGTGGGGATTGGGAGATGGGCAGAAGGAGAACGAAGGAAGGGCGAAAAGGGCTCGAGGCCGCCGGTGAAGACGTCGTGGGCGCCGCAGGATGCAGCGGAAGGGAGTGGAGGGTTTGGCCGGCATTCCGAGGAGGTGCCTCGGCCACTTGAGGTGATTCATTTGCTTGCAGTCCTTTCCAACGAAGAACGCTTTGTGGCGGTTGTGATTCTTTTCTTTTTTCTACTTAATTTTTCAGCCAATTATGGCGCGTGCAGAAGAGGCGAGGTTGGATTCCGAAGTAAATCAGACGCAAACCTTTCTTCCTTTAAATCGCTTTATTGGGTAATCAATTATGCGTGAAAAAGATGTTTTCGTTCTTGTTTCTAGTATTTACGGCTGTGAGTTACTACTCAAAAGTATGAAAGGGTTAAAAAAATGGTCAACACTAAAATTAGATGAATTTTTAGAATTTAGAAATATGTTTTCTAGCGTTCTGGGTTTTGTTATATTATGTAGGTAGATTGAATTTTCTATAACTTCCTACAAGTATCAATTGCTGAGCCTGAAACTCTGGGAATGCAAAAGAGCCATTTCTGCTGCAGAAGAACCGGTATCGTTGCGTTTGCCGTTTCTATTCTAGGAATTTCTCCGTCGAAGCAATCCGACGGAGATGTTCAGTACTACCTCTGCAGCATACATTACGCCAGGCCGCGATCGCTCATTGCCAGTCATGTCGCTTACAGAAGGAGTTGACTTAGAATTTGCGATGAGGTGAACGTTGCTCTCCGTTCTAGTCTCAAGATCAAATGCACCGCCCCGATCATGCATTCTATGCATCCTTTCATTGAGAATGTTCTCCACGCATCTATGCTGCTTATCACGACCCTCCCCCCCCACACACACACAAAGGAAAATGTGAAATACAAAAGTTACGTTTTTGTATAATCTGAATCTGCAATACAAAGGGGGGTTACTGTCTAATTTTTTACCCTCCGTCCACTCCCAAAGGGAGGTAAAGGTAGAGTCTCAAGTCTGGTACCACAGGATAGGTCCCATCGATACAATCCAACTTTTATTACTCACTTTTCTGGATGCGATGCTCACTGCCCGAGATATTCCCAAAACCAATTTTACTTGGAACACCCCGTATAACAATCAGATACCACACATCTTCAATACGTGCAATAAAATAACCCTCTTTAAATAATAGTATAATAACAACCCTTTAATTATTATTGAATAAACTTCTATTGGATATTTGTCGTGTTTAGCTCATAATACGAGATGGGGATTTCCATTGCCAACATGTCGGCTTAAACTAAACATTCGTCGGTGAAATTTTTGGAAAATAATCTTAGGGCTAACAATGACCATTATGCACTCACTATTGCCTATTATACTGCTAGATACGTTCTTAATTTAAATCCTGAAACAAAAATTAAATTAACCTCTTTTCTCACCCCTTTACAGAACCATGATCTTGCGGGGCACTTCTGGGATTCCTTACCTTTGCAAAATGTTCAAAAGAATTGAAATTAATCTCAAAATTTGTCGCTTTTGTGTTGCTAATTTGTTACGAAAACACATTCTCGCTCTTCATCTGATCCCGCTGTCTTGCTAAAAAGTTAGCCCCACAATTGTAGGAAAACCCTCTGTTCGGCTCCCACGGATCTCGGCGACGCGATCGAAGCTGCAATTCCGGGTTCGTCGCGCAGGTGGCCCGGGCGTTTGGAAAGCCCTGTCGCAGATGAATCGAGAGATGGTGGCGGCGGGGGCGTGGAGGGGAGGGGCGCGGCGCTGGATGCAGCGCGTCGCGGCGCGTCGCGGCGCTCAAGGTGACGGCGGAGGTGGTGGTGGTGGCGGCCTTGGGCGCCGTGCCGGGCATGACTGCAGCGGCCTTGCAGCCAGACGCGAAAGCGCGCGGCCGCGGCCCTCTCGAATTCCGAGGAGGAGCTATTTCGGCGCTGCGCCCGCCCTCCCACATGGCCACGGCGCTTCCTACTTCCCTGCAGGCGCTCTTTCTCTTTCTCTCCCTCTCTCTCTTTCTCTCTCTCTCTCCCTCTCCCTCTCCCTCTCCGTCTCTCTCTGTCTCTCTCTGTCTCCTCCAGGGCCAGAGCGAGACAATTTGGGCCTGGGGCAACGCCGAAACGTAGCCCCCCTCCCGCCCCCCCCCCGAAAAATTAAAAATGTTGAAGTTATCTCAAGAATGAGTAATTTTCTTTCAACAAATACCAACAATTACAACGTTTATGAAGCTGTAAAAAAGTTTTGGGGAATATATTTCAAATAATAATTAAAGTAAAAGTAATACTGATCAAATAATACGATGCCCACGATGAGCTTAAAACGCCAAAAATAGTGTTGTTTTGTTAGTGTTTAATAAATCACTTGTTCTACATGAAATAATAAATATGAATATTAGTAGAACCTATTTTAGTGGAAGATTAGTGTTTGATTCATTTCATAGAATCCTACCTTATGTAATGAATATAATATACTATTTAATGTAAAACAATAATTGAAGATTTTGTGAGATGTGAGACCACTCTACTGCGTCGTGCCCCGTGACTAGCGGGGCCGTGGGCGTTCGCGTGGTCTGCCCAGGGCTAGCGCCGGCTCTTTTCTCCTCTCCCTACCAGCCCTGTGAGCATTGGTTTTATTTAGACAATTTGTGAGGGTGTTTGCTTTGTGTTTCTATCTTCGGTAAATCTTCGGTTTGAAAGCATATTTCAGTTGACGCACCACGCGTTAAACCCACATGTTGGTGCTTCAATGTTAATCGAAACTTTTCTGTATTTTATTCATTGTGGTCTGAGATCGATGTCTTTTTTTGGTGCAGAACAGGCGAACTTGCACATTACGTTTGACTATATCCTCGTCTCACATTTTGTTTGAGCTTGTGACTTCAGCAAAATTTCATCAGTCGTGTCTCCTCTCGTCAAAGCACTCGAAAACATCAGCGGAAACAACTCGTGCAGATTGAATCGATTCCCGATGGAAGAGAAGGCGAGATTTAGTCGTGTTTTGCATGCTAGTTCACAATCACGTGAACAATTGCATTGATCATGGAATTACTGAGTAGTGATAAAACAGATGCATAGCGCCGCCCTCTCATTATGGCTTACTAACTGTATTAAAAACAATGTGTCAGTGTTCTTGTCAACATTTAATTTTTATTTCATTTGGTAATTTTATTTATTTGAATAATATCACGAATTAATTTGTCAACCAGGCTAAAAGTAAATTTACCGAATTGATAATTCACTTTGAGAAATTGAAAAAGTCACCACTAAGGTGATATTTTAGCTGAAAAGCTACCATCAGTCATAATGGAAAAATTCTGTGTAGGAAGACAGGTGAAAGTTGTACCATGCAAATAGTGAAAGGGTTGATAGGAAATGTCGCAACAGTGGCCAGCGTTGTTTCCTCGAAAATGAGGAAATCATTCTCACCTGAATCTATTTTCAAGGAGCGGACTTCTGTTTATATTTGTCACATACTATTTCAATATTTTCGTATAAGACCTTTGTCAGCTCAGCACGAACCTTATAAAATATTTTATCTGTAACTACTGCATCATCTATAAGTGTAGAGACAGCAGTGTGTGTGATGATTAGGGAGCGGATTTTAGTGAAACGCTTTTTGGTTGCTTTTTTTTCACTTTAGAACAATGCCGTTTAGCACAGAAATTAATTTCATGTTATGACAAAAGGAAATTACCCGATGTTATAAGTAATTTGTTTTGCATTTTTCGTTAATTTCGACTAATAAGTGCTTTTGTATCTTTTCCCTTTTCAGTGCAATTTTCGCTGATTTCATCGACTTTAATATTATTTGAATGGTTCAAATAACATTTATGACGTGCAACAAATGTTCTCCTCAGAATTAGTGTGTAGCCTCTTCGATTTCTTTGCTCAAAAATTGTGATGACATGCGTTGTATGTGGTCTAAGTTTACTATCAGGCAACGCCTATCAGCGCCGTTGTCGGTTCGTCGAATTTTGCGATAACAATTGACAGAGACTTCCTGGTAAAGAAACACCCAACCCAAGAAACACTCAGTAATATATCTAACAGCTTGAATTGTTCATCTGAACTGGAACATTTATATTTGTTTCTTTGCTTTTAAGGCATTTTAAAAACATTTTAGGAGCATTTTCTTCTTAAAATTTGGCGATCTTTTAGGTTATCAAAATCCACCCTATTGACGATAAACTACTCGTATTACAACCGGCTTAGAAGGCTCAGAGATTCACTTGACTCTCTCACCGGAAGGTTCTAAGGTTAGAGTCTCGACGGTGGCAGGATTTTTTGAGTCCAGTTACATAGCTACATCGAATTCAGGTGCTGTCTAGAGTAAAATTCTAGCAGTAGGCTGCTCTGATCGGTAGTTTTCCGTGATTAATTCAATCAACACCACGCGAATGCTGGAGCAGCACCCTAAAAAACGTGCCTGGGACCGTGCGTGATCTTTCTTTCATATTCCTTATCTTATCCTGATTCCTTACACACACACACACACACACACACACACACACACACACACTTACACTAACATGCACTAACCTACCACAATTGTGGAGAGGCCAGTCGGGACTTTGGAGATTGTCCCTTCTGGGACGGTCCCCCCCTAATGAGAGATACCTGGTTGGAGAAAACCCTGCTAGTAGACGTTGGTCGACACCGGAATTCGCCATCCAACGGGGGAAGATCACCGCTATCCCTCACGATTAACAACGCACTAAAGTTACGGGATTAATGACCATAGCATTAGACGTGCCCTTAATGACTAATCAGTAAATCGCACTTATTACCATCTCCATACTGAGAACTGTCGGTTTTAACGCTGCCAAAGAAAATGCTTAGCGAGCAGTTTTCAGCAAATTTTACGCTTCAGAGAGAACTGATGTGTAGTTCTGGAACAAGCAAGTACTGAATCCTGTTTCTTTCCAGTAGCCTCCTATTCACAAAACCAATTTAAACCTTGAGAAACACCTCTTTCTGATCTCAACAATGGGCCGTTTTATTTCCGAAAATGCTTTGCGTAAGAGTCTTGTGGGCACGTCCCTGCCCCTTCCGATATCGAGATACGGGCGGGCGGGCAAACGGGCGGAGCGGTCGGGCGAGTGGCGAGCGGGCGGGCGCGGCGGGCGCAGGCGGAATGCAACCGTCCGCTCCGATGGGTGAATAGAGTGCGGCGCAGGCCCCGATGAATGGCGGGGCGGGGCGGGGGCCGCGGCGGCGGGTGGCCGCGGGTGGTCGAGAGGAGGGGCTGGCGGCCCGCGCTGCCGCAGGAATGTAGGGGGCCCGGAATGCAGGCGGCGCGCGGGTGCATGGGGAGGGAAGGGCACCTGAGTCGGCGGGCCGGCTGCCTCACCTTGAGCGGCCGCGGCCACCCCTATAGGAATGCCCGCTTCCCACTGCCCGCGCCAGGACGTTTGTTTATGAGCCCGCGCGCTCGGCCGGCGGAGCTGCCCGCACTCCTCCCCTACCCCTTTCCGCCCCAGCCCTCCCCCTCCCCCCCTACCGAAGCGACCGCATGCGAATCCCGCCGAAGCGCGTAGCGAGAACCCTGGGCCCCGGACTGTGAAGACCGTGGTGGTGGTGGTGGTGGTGGTGGTGGTGGGGTTGCTGCTCTCTCTGGAATCCGCCGAGTAATGGCAGGCAGCGTTGGTCGTTACCGCGACGGACTGCAGCAGCAGGAATTGTATTGTGCAGGGAATTGACGACGTCGGCGACGATGTGGGGCGTGATAGTGTGAGTGTGATACGTCTCGTGGACAGGTGCAGAAATAGTAACTCTGTGTGAGAATACGGCGTCGTCTGTTCTCAAACGATTTAGGTAGGGTCAGCGGGGCATGGATTAACACCCATTGCGTTGCAAAAAATTAATGTAACGTTTTTTCTTTTGTAAAAATAACAGCAAAATAAGACTTTAATTTAAAATGAACTAGTTACGTTTTAAATTATCCCGGTATTAAATCTTTCGCCAAGCACTATGGTTAATCCATGCCCGCCCCTTCGGCACCGCTGCACCTCAATTCATAATACCTCAACGAATTGGCGATCGCCAAAAAAAGGCAAATTATTTTATCCCCAAACCGACAAAACATAAGCGAGACCCTGCCCAAAGAAGGTCGTGCGGGTTAGGAACCAATCTGAAGATTGACCCTCCTCCGATCTTCCAAATGAGGCCTGAACCGCCTCCGTAGGTGGTCTGGAGGCGTCGCGATCGACGTTAAACGGTCGACGTTCTGTTCTTTATACATTAAGATTATTATATTGCCCGACGAGGCCACGGCCCTCGAGATTGAATGGCCGGACCCGCGCGAGCGCCCCGGGCGGGGAGTGTGCGGGCAGACGGCGCTGGTAGGCAGTGGGTGGGGCGAGAGACCGCTCGCCAGGTATTTTCGCGCTGAATTAGCAGCGTGCCTTCTCTGGGCCGCCTTCTGCGGAGAGCCCAAATGCACGGCGAGTGCATTGTGACTGTTGTTCACCGCTCCCACCTCCTCCTATCCTTTACCGGCTTCAGAGCAACAACTGTGGCAGCTGCCGCATGTGTTACCGAGAGGTCCTAGGTTTCTAAAGCGGGTGGAGGCGAAATTTTAATACGTCACTGAGTTGGTTGGTGACTTATTTTACGCGGCGAGACTGGGTCATCTGGTCCACTCTACCGTCTGATCACGTAAATTCCACTACGCTCCTTTCACCATCTAGCGGAGAAAGAAGATATTACTTGTGCGATGAAGGAAACGATTTGAATTTGGCTCAGGCTTCACTTAGGATTGAGGATATTTTACATTCAGTAAATCTACTACAAGAGAAATCTGACTTCACCCCCCCCCCCCAAGGAACGCGTACGAAGAATTTTTTTGCCCTTAAAAATCGCGTCGATCGGGTTTGAAACCGTGAACTTGAGAACAACAGCCCGGTACGCTAACTTGCACCACCGAACCCCTCAAGATAGTAGATATACAGCTAGTCCGAGCTCAGCCGCGGTGTAGAGAAGAATTCTAGCGGTAGGCTGCTCTTATTGGTAATTTTTCGTGTTTTTTGCGATCAACACCACGCGAATGTCAGAGCAATACGTTAACAAACTACCACGTGCGGCACGCGTTCTTTCCTTCCTCATCTTTGTCCTTTACTCTCTTTCCCCTTACCTAGATTAGTGTGCACTACGCTACCACTTATACTCCACGTGCGCTACACTACCACGCATATGGGGACATCAGCCAGAAGCGTACAGCTTGTACCGGCAGTCGGACGGGGGAGATCACTGGAAAGAGGAAGCCCTCGCAAGTCGAAGTGTAGGTTGACGCGAGAAAACACGTTCTAGGGAGGCACCGTCCCCCCGTGCTATACAATGCACTATACTCACAGGACTAATGACTACAGAAGTTGCGCTCGTAAACAATAACAATAAAAACCGGGAAAAAATCGAATAAAAAACAAAAAATTCAAACATAACATAACGTGTTTGTAAACGCGAAATAGTGACTCCTTTCCTACATTGTCCCCCTCCCCATGTTTCCGTGAGGCGTGTCGGTTAGTGCGGTCGGAGAGGGGGAGACGACCGGCGAAAGAGTCTCTCTCCGATAATCGCATTTGATCCGAGTCGCTTGTTACTTCGTTTGGAATCGCGGACATGGCTGCGGGTCCGCCCTGCTGCGGCACGCTCCGGTCCGATCTGGTCCGATCTGGTCCGATCTTGTCCGATCTGGTCCGATCTTGTCCGATCTGGTCCGATCTGGACCGATCCGGTACGATCCGATCCGGTCCGGTCCGGAGCACGATAGGGGGAAATGCATGCCTGTCATGGATCTCCCAAAATTATTCTGATTGAAAGAAATATTTATTCCCTACAACTACACACCCGAGTCTACTGCACCCGATAATCATTTTAGGTTCACTAAGAGCGAAGTTTTATGAAGACTACCGCATAGTGCTTCATGTACATTTGTATTGAACGTTTAGCTTGACCTTATGCTCTTAATGAAGTGTGAGAATCTTATGATCAGTTGCTGCAACTACGTAGCCGAAGATCGCAGGTACTCGCACTTTGTCATTGGTGTGACTAGGATTTGCTTGACTCTAGAGTGTAGTTTCTGATCATAAATTTTCAAGGCTAATATATTTAGTTTACGTACTGAAAGAGTTATTGCAATGTATTATTATTATTATTATTATTATTATTATTATTATTATTATTATTATTATTATATTTTATGAAAGAGTTTGCTTCTTTTGATTGATCCATTATTGAAGAAAAGACTTGAAGTACCGAACGTAGGAAGAAACCTGAGATTTGTCGTTCTGAATCCTCCTGAAGCAGCAGACATGAAACATAAGATTTTCACTGTGACTAAGAATGAGAGACAGACAATAAATGTTTTGAATACTGTGAAAAAGAAATTTTCAATAAACATAGAATATTCTTTTTCAAGGTATGAACAAAGAAACGGCTCTCCAATTTCAAGAGAAAAATTTGGCTTGTTTTCATATTAATACACAATCATTCGTCTTGCCACAGACACTTGATCGAATTAGATAATACAAGTGATATCTGATTGTGATATTTAAGTAGACACTTAACAAATGTTGAGAGATAATATTTTTACAATTCCAGTTAATAAAAGTGCAGATAAATTCTTACTGGTGTCACGATTGATAGAATGAGGAATCTCATATCAAAGACTTGTATAATGTAAAATTGTTGGCAAAACTGTATGTAAAATTGAAGACAAACGCCGTCTTATATAAGGTATCGTAATATAAGATTAAGCGATCCCAAAGAATTTCAATTTCCTTCGAAGAGTTCGCGGTATCTTCTTATTAAAGCACCCTCGACCCTATAAATTCTGAATTTAAGTAATGTTAGATAGATGGCTGAAGAATTTCACATTAAATCTATCTTCCCTCAGATATATGAAACTATAGAATTGCATACTCTATCAATTTATTGTCGTTTAAAAATGGCCTATTTTAAATATTCCAATTGATGTTCAATGAGAAACAGTGGAGTTGGGTTAGATGTTACAGTTGCGGATGTAGTGCTTTTAATAATTTTCCGTTATTTGCCGAGAAGGTGTGAAGTAATATCGAAGTAATATTGAAGGAGAAGCGCAGAATAAGAGTTATGATACAAAATTGGCGCACTGAAAACCCTATTGAAAGGAAAAAGCCAAGTAAGGTACCACAAATGTAATTTTGTGGTACGTTCGCCAAGTCGATGTACAAAATACTAATCTCTACCTACAGTACATGAGTCGATGGAACGGCAATGTGGAATACAAATACTGTGTTTGTCTGCAGCCTGAGCGAAATGGCTCAATGCACTCCGGACAACAACAGAGGTAAACGTAAAAACATCGTACCTTGTTTTCAAGGACGATTAAATCGGAACGGGTGACACGGATCGGGCGACACGGATCGGGCGACACGGATCGGGCGACACGGATCGGGCGACACGGATCGGGCGACACGGATCGCGCGACACGGATCGCGCGACACGGATCGCGCGACACGGATCGCGCGACACGGATCGCGCGACACGTAACGGAGCAACAAGAAACGGGCAGAGCAAAGCGGGTAAAACAAAATAGTAAGGCGAAGCGGGTAATAGGGGCTGCGTAAAACGAAACGGGTAAAAGTGTCGCGTACTTCGAACGCGTGTGTGGGCCCATTACTTCGTAGGATCGCCGCAAAGGGGCTCCGGTGGCCGATCATTCTCGTCAAGTGGTCCGAGTGAGGGGGAGGGGAGGGGGAAGTGCGCGGTGGCCGCCGCGGGCTGTGTGCAGAGAGGCTTTCGTGACTTCCCGTTCACAAGGGCCTCGGCCTCTAATAAGCCACCTGGCGGGAAGTCCAATCGCCGCGCGAGAGGAGCGCAAGAAGAGGAGGAGGCCGAGAGGGGAAAAGTGCCCGGCCACTTTGCTCTTACGGGCGAAGAACGGCCAATTACGGAACCTTACCTCCACGATTCCCCCGACCGACGGAGTTTGTTGAGGATCATGCGAGGTTTTTCTACTACGCTTACGAGAATGAAAGATCGATTTGGTTTTTCCTTTTCTGACAGAGCTTGGTGGTTCTTTTTCTTAAGAAGAATGTGAGTTCATTGCACAAAGCGAAATGTTTGGAGAACGCTGTGATCAAGGTCGTGAGCAACATTTCTACACTACCGAAAGTAAACCGTAGAAAGTATATTTGTTTATGAAATGAGAATGTATCCGATAGGAAAAAACTTTTCACTAATTTCTTGTACGGCCTTTATCACAAACATGTTGAAATAGCTGTTATATTCATTGAGTGTTGATAATTGTATCAGTGATTATATTGGAGCGTATTTGGAGCAGTGAGTTATTTAATGCAATGGAAAGCAATAACAACGTGTTTGTATGAGATAAGTGGAATAGCTTATTTGTTTTAAGGGTGTAAAGAAGATTTATGATGTTCTATTTATAAATAGGAGATACCGAACTACAGTTTTTGCTCTCGAGGACTTTAATTTGTGACATGCCATCTGTTTGACTCCTAATCACATTCTTGAGGGTAAAAGTAGATAAGTGCTATGAATTATCTATTCCCTGGAATATATATAACCCTGTGTTTTGATTAATTTCTTTGCCCTGACTGCAGTCGTTTGTAATGGACAAAGTAATATCGGTTCGGAGGACACACAATGCGCTCTTCAAAGATTCTCTCTTCCTAAAATTCAAATACAATACTTAAACCCTATTCGATGCCTCGTGCTTTGTAAAGTTGTTCTCGTTGAAGGTGCAGGTAGCTTGAGCCTCCATTGAAGAATGTATATGAATATTTTAAAAAAATATTTCTTTACATCTGACTTTTACAATACTGACCAATATAATAATTTTGTAAAGAGAGGAAAATGCATAGCGACTTCACTCCCAGCGCATTATTAATGGCGACATATTACGCTGGAACATGTCGCCCCACGCCGCCCCCAGCGATATATATAATCGAGAAAATTAATGAAAAATGTGAAGCGTTCATGAAGGCGAGAGTGTCTGATAAATTACCAATTGAGCATTTCGTCAATCAGAAGACAGAGTTTGAAATATGTTTCAAATATTAAATTGTACCAATGAAAAAATTCTTGCTGCGCTGTCACCTTGCGGCCACCACCGCCAAAAGCGCCGACATAACCACCCTCACCGCCACATCCTCACCGCCTCCACAGTCGACTGCGACAATGCGTAATCAGCAAATGATGCTTGTGGGAACGATATCGTCTTATGAAGGGCTTAGATCGCATCATAGGACAACAAATAAGAGAAAAATGACGTGATGGCAACAATTGTTTTTGCGAACATTTAAAACTCATGCGCCCTCCTTTCCGTAGTTGGATGCGTATATCAATTTCGGCACTCACCAATAAGATGAAAGTGTGGTCACTGGGGGAAAGGTTCCCTCACTAATTTGCTAGAAAGACAGTGTTACAATGATTAATAATAATGACGGCTGACGGCTCATTAAATAAAAAATGTATCATATTAACCGTAAAAAGAATACATTTATTTAGATCCTCGTGCACGTACATCTCATTATTCATCATTAATTTTTAATTTTGAATCGCTTTCAGAGCTTCAAAATACATTCATTTGTGGTGGGCATCATTAGTTTTCATTAGCTTCATCTTTTCATCATAGATAAATGGATGTTTCTTACATACAAATAATCCGCATAATTTTATCCGCAAATGGATTCATTTTCACGGATTATGTAATTTAAATTTTACCATTTGTTTCTGCCAAGATATTTCAAAGTTGTCAATGGGCCCTTGATTTTCAGTTGTTTAATAAATATTTGTACCTTGAGGTAAATAGTCTAGAAATTTTCATAAGGTATGAGTGTTACAAGCAGTTCATCTTTCTGTACAGATATCAAATTCCCCTCAATACTCTGCATTATTAAGGTCTTCGTATGAGCAACCTGCGATAAATGTGCAAATACTAAAGATTAATGTCGTTCTCTATCTGGGTCACTTGGGGATTTTATGAAGGACAAACGACGAAATAGGTTCTGAAAAACGATTCTTTCCTGTTTCATTGCCAAATATGGAGTATCCTCAAATTACTCTTCTCGAATGTTTAAAAGTAAATACAATGCATGTAGCATATAATATGAGTGTCATCGTGCATTCTAGGCGCTTAATCTAAATTTTATTTTAATTTTATTTCGGACGTTTTGGAATTACCTTCGCTTATTCTGTGCGTGCGCGTTTGTGTGTACAAAAATATTTTTATGTTAGTTATAAACTGGTGATTTCAATTTGTCATTTATATTAACAATTTGCCATTAATTTTTATTCTGAAAGTATTTATTATATTTCTCATATTCTACCTATAAACAAAAGTGCTCTCTATGTACTACATTTAACTACATCTATCTAACATATACTACATCTATTTTATATTTAACTAATTATGTTTTCTTTTGTAGGTAAGTTGCTGTTTGTACCGATTGCCCTCCTGGAAACGAGATATTTGAGAACGTGACGTCTGATACGGTGAGCTAAAACTTAAAAATATATTTGTGAAGGTTGTTACAAGATTTGGGTGAATTTTGTGCTGTAGGAAATAGGTAAAACGTAGGAAAAAATTAAAATGTTATTTTCACTGACTTGTAAGTATTTAAATATTTTTAAAATTGAAAAAAATATTTTTGCGTTCTTTTATTTATTACGAATGGTTCATGGGGTTAAATAAATTTAATTTTATGTCGTTCTTTTGAAAAAAATATAAGAAAAGAATGCCATTTTATGCAATAATACGGAACAAACTCAATGCGTATTTCAGGAAGTGGTTCTTTGGCCTTACTGCACTTTTTTTAGCGAAATTTTGTGTTTTCCTCCAGTTAGGATCTATGGTTCGTATGTCAAAATTCTACCATTTCAGAAGTGTGATGACTATGGAATGAGTTAGTGAATGTGAAAAAATCCTCCAGCTCCTCTATCATCCCAAATTACGAAATATAAACGAGGTATTGTAGCAGCCATATTCGGAATATTTACGATAATCGCAGTAAGTTAGGCAAGTTCAGGTTAGAAGCCATTTGTCACGAAAATCTGCAGATCTATTACCAAACTTTCATGTGAAACAATGAATCATACTCCAATAAGAGACAACGAAAATGGATTCTATATAAATCCGTGATGCATCGCCAGCATATTGTGATAAATGTTCTGGTAGTTATATCTGGGAGCTGAATCATGTATTGAGGGAGACTTACTCAGCAAGTTTAACGATCTTCCCATTTTATTTCTGGGAATTAAAAAAAGGTGATGGAAAATGTGCAAAACGTGAATTACAATACGAAGAAAATAGTCTGCATTGAGGACGTATTAGAAGTATGTAGTGACGTGCAATAAATCATGTATATTTTGCTTGTTCTATGATGAACACGTTTCTCATTCACTTCCCTTGAAGATTAAAAGTTACTGTTTTAAGATGCTTCAATTTCTGTCTCATTAATTTCTAGGTATCATTAAGGCATCTCTTGGTCGCTGCTCGTCTAATTGCAGCTATGAATACATAATGCACTAAATGTAGCGTTTGAGTGTTTACTTATAATCTAGGTTTGATTTGCAAGCAGGTGGCAAGAGAGTGTAATACGAATCTTTGAACTCATTGATTACTTTCTAGGATTTATTAACTCTATTTTCGATGCGAATAAAATGCCAAAACGAAAGCGATGTATGGTTGCAACTACTTCTACCATCAGTTCTGGAGGTGCATGAAGTACCAGAAGGGAATGTATAGTTGAAAAAACTCCTACCAGTGCCGCTTTTGTTGCCATGGTTATAACGTTCCCAAAATGATACAAAATTACTTCAGGAGCTCACTCAATTGTCTTTAAAGAATAAGAGAAGACCCAACGTTTTTTGCGAAATGTTTTTTTTCTAACTGGAGTCAAACCGAGAGAAATTTCTGGGTAACATTGTTGCCACTTCAGTGTCTTCGACCAAAAATTCCTAAGTTCGAGTCCCGATGCTGCTAGTTTTTTTTACCCTAGCTCGAATTCACTCACTGTCTTTAGAGGAATTCTAGCAGCGGTTGCCGTGACCTGTAGTTTTAAGTGGTTTCTATGATGAATAAGCGAATGCCTGAGAAGTACCTAAAACGTTCCATGAACCGTGCGTATTCTATCCGTCATTACCTTGTTAAGCCAACGATAGGGCATCGAAATCCACGCCCACTCGTTGTGAAAAGACGGTAACGACCTTGTCGCTCACTTTGGCGACCCGACAATCAAAGGCGCTCCACGAAACGAGTTGTAGCCTCATCAAGGAGAGACGGGTGGTTGTCAGCTGCTGCTTAGCGAAGGGCGCGGCGAAAGCGAGGCGAGGGAGCCGCTCGGTCCACGATTAGCACCAACGATGCGCTGAGTACTGCTCCTACCTAGCACATCCGTCGGGATAGATATCTGGAAAAGGTCGAATAAAAATCTGGTACTTCGAAACAGGATTTGAATCCAAGTAATCAACAGCACAGTGTCATTGAAATGTAGACACGACCTCTCTGGAAGGAAGGTCACTTCGGTATCGATGAGATTCGCACCGATGTAGGTGGTTCAGGGCATCAATTAATGTCTTTACAAATGCCCAATGTCAAATATTAAAAGTACATCGGAAGCTGGGGTTCAGGATGTGAATACAAGAAAGCAACAGCTTGATTAGCCAACGGCGTCAGCGAAATCCAGCCCCTAAGCATGTGGCCGTGATCGCAGCGAGACGCCGCACATACCTGCAGCCCGCGCCAGGGCCAGACGCGCCGCCGCGCCGTCAGCGTCTGCTTAGCAAAGAGGCGGCGCGGGGGCGGGGCGGGGGAGGGGACGGCGCGGTGCGCGCGATTAGCGCCAGTGAGTCACTGGGCCGGCGCGCCTGTAGCCCCGCCCGCCCCCGCGCCGCCCCCGCCCCGCCCGCCGCCCCGCCCGCCCCGCATCGCCCTCCGCTCGCCCCCAGCCCGTCCCGCCCGCCGCGCACGCATCCCCGCGCCCGCCCCGCCCCGCGCCCCCAGTCCCGTCCCGCCCCACCCCCCCGCCCCCGTCCCGTCCGACCCAGCCTTACCCGCCCCCGTACCCGTCCCCGCCACGTCCAGCACCGCCCGCCCGCTCTCCGCCCCCGCATCGCGCCCGCGCGCCTCCGCCTGCCCCCCAGCCCCCGCGCAACCCTCCCGCCCCGCCGCCTCTCGCGAGCCGCCCCGGCCTCGCCCCCGCGCTCTGCACCCCCGCCCGCGATGCGCTGCCCCTCCGCCGCGCCGCCCCATCCCCGCCCCGCTTGCCCCTCACCGCGCTTCCCACCTCGCCCCCGCTCGCGGCCCGCAACCCGCCCAGCCCCGCCGGCTGCGATCCAGTGCTCCGTGACCCCGCGGTTCGGGCCTGCTCGCCCGCGCCCGCCCCGCCCGCCCCGCCCCGCCCCGCCCCCCCCCCAGTCCCGTCCCGCCCCAGCCCCACCCCACCCCGCCCCGTCCCGTCCCGTCCCGCCCCATACGCCCTACGTCCGTCCCCCGCCCCGCCCCCACGCTGGCGCCACCCCGCCCCCGCCCGCCCCCGCGGCGCGCCCGCCCTCCCCGCCCAAGCCTTGCCCCGCGCCGCCGGCCTCTCGCGAGCCGCCCCGCCTCGCCCCCGCGCTCTCCCCCGCGCTCTGCCCACCCTCCGCGCGCCGCCCATCCCGCCCCGCCTGGCCCCTCACCCGCCCCCACCCGCCCCCCGCTCGCAGCCTCCCTTTCGGCGCAGTGGATCGCTGGCGCTGCGGACAGGCTCGGGCCTGCCTCTGCCGCCGCCCCCGCCCCCGCCCTCCGGATTCCACCTGGCCGCGCATGCGGTGGCCTGCACGCGCAGCGGCACGCCAAGGCCCCCGCCCTCGCAGCCACGTGTGTGCGATCGAGTGTTGCTCCGCAATCGGAATGGTCTACGCAGAGGGTCGTCCATAAATTACGTAACGCTCAAGAGGGCGGCAGGGGGTTTGAGGTAGCGTTAGCCTGCGTTACATCGGAGTGGAGGGGTAATCGATTAGTGTTACGTAACACTGATAATTTTTTTTAAAAAATCAACATTTGCTGAAATAATCCCTTTTTTGAGTGTTATACAAAAACATAAAAATATTAACTCATTATTTTGCATTCAAACTTCCATAAATTAAAGTTATTAGATGTAAAAGGTTACCATAAATGAAAATATTTTTAACCAGTTTTTCTTGAATTTGTAAGATTAATAATGTAGAAAATATTAAAAATTGATTAGTATGCAGGTATTTTAGAATCCATTTAAATCAGTGCAGTACATTAATTCCCACTTTAAATATCGTAAATTGTAATATATAGCACAAATAAAATGAATACAAATTGTGTTTACTGTATTATAATATATTTTTATGTCTTGCATTTCTAAGGGGAAGTTGTCGTATGCGTTACGTTAATTTTGTCAAGCGCGCGTTACAGGTGCGTTACATGGGGGAGAGGGGGTATTCAAAAATATTCGAAATTTGCGTTACGTAATTTATGAACAGCCCCTAGATAAATATATTCTTGCCCAACTAGTGGGCATTGTAGTGTTACATTCTTACATCTTTTTACATTCACTAGTATCTATTGGCGGTAGTAATAGAAAATGTGTTCTAGCTTTAGTCTTCTTTACGTCTCTAATCTAATTTAATCACATTTCATCTCATTCATCCTCTCTCTCTTTCCGTTTCCTTCCACTTCTTCATCGCCCACTCTTACGCCTATTCGTCTCTTAGTCTTTTTCTCCTCCTCCTCCTCCTCCTCCTCCTCCTCCTCCTTCTTCTTCTTCTTCTTCTTCTTCTTCTTCTTCTTCTTCTTCTTCTTCTTTTTCTTCTTTTCCTTCTTTTTCTTCTTTTCCTTCTTTTTCTTCTTTTCCTTCTTTTTCTTCTTTTTCTTCTTTTTCTTCTTTTTCTTCTTTTTCTTGTTGTTGTTGTTGTTGTTGTTGTTGTTGTTGTTTGTTAGTTATTTCATTGTTACTAATGTGTCAGTGTTGCTGACTCAAGCCTGATTGGGAAGAAAATGGGTTAGCTAATATTTTGTCTAGATATGAATTACCCCACATTGCGCGTGTTGATGAAATGAATTTAATAAAATTGTACACATCAACCATTTCAGACACAACGGTATTGAGTTCCGGAGATTCTGTATATTTATTCTTTCATGTAATGGCAGCCAATATTTAATTAGTGGTGAATACTGTAAGGAAGAGGAATTAGACGAATGCTACAAGTGAAAATCTGTGAAATTCAAAAAGCTATAAAATATTCATTAGATTGAAAAAATATCTATCTTTCATAACAAATCTTGAACTTGAAAAACTCAACTACAGCTTTTCAACTGTTAACACAAATATTATTCATTAATAAATTATTGCACTCTGACTCTTGAGTTAATAGATATATTTCAGATCTCGAATCCCAAATCCTATAGTAACAATTTCGATGTCCACTTGAGTTCCTTAGGAGGAAATGTAAGATAAATGAAGACAACAAACGTGGTGGATCGCATTGAACTTTTTGAATTGAATGTACTTCTTTAAATAGGAGCGGCACAATCGAATAAACTAAAAGTATGCTTTGGACATCCTCAAGCAAAGCATTTTGCCACAATTTTTTACATCCATTTATTTCACGAACATTACTCTAAAAACACTCCTGAACAGACGTTCATAACTAAATGTTCTGCAATGCGTTGTCGTTCAAGTGGATGTCGAGAAAAGTGGCGACGACGTTGGGGCGCCATAGTTCATTACGGCTCCCAGATTTCCCTCTGTGGAGTTTCGTAATTGCTCTTCGAACGGGTCCTCACATGGTTCACATGCCATATTCCGGGTCCAGAGCCCCGTCGTGAGTTATTGTTCATGTAAATGAGTTTCCGTGCGGCATAAACAACCCAGGAAAACCGTTCACGGTTCGTTATCAAAGCCATTCTGGATGTTGAGGGCTTGTTCTGCTGGTAGAATAGACCGGAAGATGAAATACCAAGTGGTTCTTCCGCAAACTCTTGCTTGGATAGTAGGTCAAAGGTTTAGAATATATTCAGGAATGGAACTCAAAGGTCATCCAGGTATCCTCCTGACTCAGGTTGCCGTATTTGTAAACACAACGGCTCTGTTGTCTTGTAGGTGGGTTCCGAGTTTGGAATGTAGAATCAGAATCAGAACTTGCTTGGGGAGTGGAACCTGAATTATAAGATCTAACTTCGATATTTAGTTTCTGAAGAGGAAAAATAAATGTTTGTTTGAACACGTATGTGTACATCCCAACATTCGAGTCAACAGAAATAACTAAGTCGATCGAAAATTAGAAACGTCTGATCTGCTGACAACAGTTTTCTGCCTTGCGATTCTTACAAATGTGAATGTGCCTAATTGCTGTAAGAAAAAATTACCCAAGTAAATGTATATTATTTTTTAGTCATCTTTAGAACACTGTCATAAACTAAGTAACTGACGTAACTCGCCTCTTTTACATTTCACCAGTGAAAAACGGCCCGATATGTCTGCAAAATAGCATAAAATCAGATTGGAATAACCAATCAGCGTAATAGAGTGTTCTGGGCACGCGAGTGTCGAGGAACTGTTCCGCGGCCCCTCAGATTGCATTGAGTGCATGTTCGGCTTTGAAGCGCCCACGAGGGTGAAGTGTTGCGCGCCGCGGCCGCCCAAAGCGCCCACCGTCCGACCGATCGGACCTCTAATGCGATAGCCACGCCCCCGCCACGGCTTTGATTCGCTCGCACGCGGGGCGCGATCGACGACCTCCAGCGCACCCTTACTAGTCGCCGCGCCCGCTTCGCAACGGCCCCCGTTCGTCCTTGCCCGCCCCCGGCTCGCCCCGCCACGCTCACCCTGCCCGCTCGGCCTCGCCCCCGCTCGCCCGCCCCCGCTCGCCCCGCCCCCCGCCTCGCCCCGGCCCTGCTCGCCCCGCCCCCCGCTCGCCCCCGCTCCCCGCTCGCCCCGCCCTCGCTCGCCCCGCCCCCGCTCGCCCCGCCCCCGCTCGCCCGCCCTCGCTCGCCCCGCCCCCGCTCCCCCGCCCCGCTCGCCCCGCCCCCGCTCGCCCGCCCCCGGCTCGCCCCGCCCCGCTCGCCCGCCTCGCTCGCCCGCCCCGCTCGCCCCGCCCCGCTCGCCCGCCCCCGCTCGCCCCGCCCCCGCTCGCCCCGCCCCCGCTCGCCCCGCCCCCGCTCGCCCCGGCCCCCGCTGCCCCGCCCCCACGCTTCGCCCCGCCCTTCGCTCGCCACCGCCCCCGCTCGCCCCGCCCCGCTCGCCCCGCCCCCGCTTCGCCCCGCCCCCGCTCGCCCCGCCCTCGGCTTCGCCCCGCCCCCGTCTCGACCCGCCCCCGACTCGGCCCCGCCCCCGCTCGCCCCGCCCCCCGCTCGCCCCGCCCCGCTCGCCCCGCCCCGCTACGCCCCGCCCTCGCTCGCCCCGGGCCCCGCTCGCCCGCCCCCCGCTCGCCCGTCCCCCCGCTCGCCCCGCCCCCGCTCGCCCCGCCCCGCTTCGCCCCGCCCCCCGCTCGCCCCGCCCCCGCTCGCCCCGCCCCCCGCTCGCCCCGCCCCGCTCGCCCCGCCCCCGCTCGCCCCGCCCCCCGCTTCGCCCCGCCCCGCTCGCCCCGCCTCGACTCGCCCGCCCCCGCTCGCCCCGCCCCCGCTCGCCCCGCCCCGCTCGCCCCGCCCCGCTCGCCCCGCCCTCGCTCGCCCGCCCCGCTCCCCCGCCCCGCTCGCCCCGCCCCCGCTCGCCCCCGCCCCCGCCCGCCCCGCCCACTCTCGCCCCGCCCACTCTCAACCCCGCCCACTTCGCCCCGCCCACTCTCGGCCTCGCCCCGCCCCCGCCCGCCCCGCCTACGCTCGGCCCCGCCTACGCTCGCCCCGCCCTCCGCTCGCCCCGCCACTCTCGCCCCGCCAACTCTCACCCCGCGCACTCTCGCCCGCCCACTCTCGCCTCGCCCCGCCCCGCCCGCCCCGCCCCCGCCCGCCCCGCCTACGCTCGCCCCGCCTCACGCTCGCCCCGCCTACGCTCGCCCCCGCCTACGGCTCGCCCCGCCCCACCTCTCGCCCTGCCCACTCTCGCCCCGCCCACTCTGCCTCGCCCGCCCCCCGCACCCGCCTACGCTCGCCCCGCCTACGGCTCGCCCCGCCTACGCTCGCCCCGCCCACTCTCGCCCCGCCCACTCTCGCCCCGCCCACTCTCACCCCGCGCACTTCTCGCCCGCCCCACTCTCGCCTTCGCCCCGCCCCCCGCCGCCCCGCCTACGCTCGCCCGCCTACGCTCGCCCCGCCTACGCTCGCCCCGCCCCACTCTCGCCCCGCCCACTTCGCCCCGCCCACTCTCCACCCGCGCCACTTCGCCCGCCACTCTCGCCTCGCCCGCCCCCGGCCCGCCCCGCCTACGCTGCCCCGCCTACGCTTCGCCCCGCCTACCGCCTCGCGCCCGCTACGCTCGCCCGCCTACGCTCGCGCCCCGCTTACGCTCGGCCCCGCCTACGCTCGCCCCGCCCACTCTCGGCCCCGCCCACTCTCGCCCCGCCCACGCTCACCCCGCCCACTCGTCTCCCCGCCCACTCTCACCCCGCCACTCTCGCCCCCCCCACTCTTCCTCGCCCCCGCCCCCGCCGCCCCGCCTACCGCTCGCCCCGCCTACGGCTCGCCCGCCCACGCTCGCCCCGCACGCCGCCCCGCCACGCTCGTCCCCGTCCACGCTCCGCCCCGCCACGCTCGCCCCGCCCAGCTCTCGCCCCGCCCACTCTCGCCCCGCCCACTCTCACCCCGCCCACTCTCGCCCCGCCCACTCTCACCCCGCCCCACTCTCGCCCGCCCACTCTCGCCTCGCCCCCCGCCCCGCCCGCCCCGCCTACTCTCGCCCCAGACCTACGCTCCGGCCCCGCCTACGCTCGCCCCGCCCACGCTCGCCCCGCATACGCTCGCCCCGCCCACGCTCGCCCCGCATACGCTCGCCCCGCCCACGCTCGCCCCGCATACGCTCGCCCCGTCTCGCCCACGCTCACCACCGTCGCGGTGGCTATTCTGGCGCGCCGCGTACGTCACTTCAACCCTCAGATGCCCCAAGGTGCCGCTCACGCTGCTGTCCACTGAATGAAGTTGCTGAACAGGCGGAACCTAGAAAGCATTTCAGGGCGGATCAATAGGTGTTACGGCGCCCATAAATAGACCTATTCATGTAAACATAAAAATGATTAGCTTAAAATGAATAGTGTACGATATATAGGGTACACTTTTTGCATGAAACACCACACGTATAACCAATGACGTGTTTTAGTATCAACTTGTTACATTTATGTGATATTTTAAATAAAGCACGACTGTTTCCTCCCACACACCCTACTACGTCACTCTCTTTCCCCTCGTCTCTCTCTCTATCTGCCTCTCTATATCACTGCCTCTATCTCTTTCTGTTTCTCTGTCTCTGTCTGTCTCTCTAACTGTCTCTGTCTGTCTCTCTATCTGTCTCGGTCTCTCTGTCTCTCTCTCTCTCTCTCTCTCTCTCTCTCTCTCTCTCTCTCTCTCTTCCGCTTCGGCCAGTTCTCTACTACAACTCAGTGCACAAGTGTTGGTAGTGGCAAGCGCTCGACTGCTCGCTGGTCGCACGCCTCCCCTCGTCGCGTCGTCAACCGCCAACCGCCAACCGCCTGCCGCCAGCCGCTTCTGCCGGCTACAGCGCAGCCAACCTACTCGTGCCGCCAACCTGGGCGTGAGATCCACGCGATCCCACGCGATCCCACAATCGTATGTTCATAAACTGAAAACTGCTTTGGAAGAATGCGTTCAATTATCGGCAGTTTCTTTGATTACATCGAATAAGTGTACTGTGTCTTGGACATTCCTGCTGCTGGGTGCATTCCTCTGATGACTTAACATGGCTTACTGTAATCGGGCGATTCCGAATACAAATATATAGGTCATATTGTGAGGTCAAAGAAATTGTCAATGGAAAGAGACATAATGGAAGGCCAAACATTTTTTTAATGGAACTCAGCTGGGAATTGTTGTTGTTCAACGAAATCACACGCGAGACATTTTTGACATCGCTAACAGGATCTGTTAAGACCTCATTTTGGTCTACACTTCTGCATAAAAGACATAAATTGACGTGTAGAATCCTCGAGATGGTTCTTGCGGCGTTATTTAAATAATCCGGAGTTTCCTTACATCCTTTTCAACGAATTTTCTATGATTTCGAATTTTCCATTTTCCAAGTACCATAAACATTTACGTTTGTGCCATTAAGTACGTTTCAACGTTAATATTTTGACACGGATATTTCGCGATTAAATGTTAAATATTCATATCCCCACGACAAGATATATAATACTGTTTTTTTAGTTATTCACATTAATACAAGAAATTAATTACGAATCGAATTGTAACGTTCACATAAAATACGTCTGCCCCTTGTTATTTTGAAATGTTTAACTCGCGTGTATTTAATATCGTAGCCAGGGCGGCCTTGAAACTCGCCAACAGATTACTGCAATGAGATCAATTAGCATGCAGCTTGCTCCCAGCAGTTTCGGTGACTAGCGATCATCGAGGGGCGCGGGCGAAGATAAATAACCTGTACGCGGACGCCGCGACCTGTCCGTGCCCATTGCGCCGAACGCAAAGGCCGCGGGGCGCTATATATTACGGCTAGATTGCGATTTACGATGTGCGACGCGGAGTGGGACGGCGAGGGCAGAGAGGGCGAGGACGCTGAGACTGGTGAGGGTGATGAGGGCAGTGGGGATGGGGAGGGTGTTTGAGTGGCGAGGACGGCGGAGGACGGTGGAGGACGGCGGAGGGCGGCGGAGGGTAAGGGTTGAATGGGCGATGGCGACGGCTCGGTGGGTGGCGAGGACGGTGAGACTGGCGTGGGCGGTAAGAGTGGAAGGCAGTCAAGATGGAGAGGGTGTGTGAGTGGCGGGGAAGGC
>BOPP01000033.1:5609135-5623440 GCA_017312745.1 Gryllus bimaculatus | reverse complement strand
TCTCCCCGCTCCGCAGGCTCTCCCCGCTCCGCAGGCTCTCCCCCCTCCACAGGCTCTCCCCACTCCGCAGGCTCTCCCCACTCCGCAGGTTCTCCCCGCTCCGCAGGCTCTCATCGCCCCGCAGGCTTTCCCGCCTTTCTCTGCCATACTTCGTATTCCTGGTCTGGTAAATACCAGTTTTACGTGTTCGTTCACGTACTTTCTGTCCCTTCTCGTTTTGACGTTGAAAATTTAGTTTTTGGACCATTCCGTCCTTCGTCCTGGTCCTCTGTTTCTGTACCATTCTGTCTTTGCCAAAATTTGGTGGATAAACTCTGCTTTTGAACCCTTCGAACTTCAGTTGAGGCTTTGAGTGCATGACTTCGGTTTCTTTGCAACGTTTTATCATTTAAAAACGCGGTCTCTGCACCATTCCTTATTCTCCGGACCTGGCCCTGCATTATTCCGACGTTCCTTACTGCACTCTTGGAAATCCATCTCTACTTCTATGCTGTTTTTTTTGCTACCCTTTACATTTCGCCCACTCTTCGCTTTTCTGCTCTTCCTTTATTCATTCCCATTCCATCTCCACCAGACACTTGATCGCCTAACTCCGCTCTACACAATTCTTACTTCGACGTGCAGCTATACTCCTGCATCATTCCATCTCCACTCCGTCCTTCTCGACCGACTTCGCCTGCCCCCCCCCGCCCCCGCTCCGTCCCGTCGCCAGGGCGACCCCTGCCGCGCCGTTCCGTTCCGCTCGCTTTGCGCGCTGTATTATTCAGCACCTCATCCGTGCGAGGGGCGCCCGCCCGGGACGCGAACGGGTGCCCCCGCGGGGGCAGCCCCCCTGCCCCCCTGGGGCTCAGCGCCGTCGTTCCGCGGCAACGCGTGCGGTTGGCTCAGCGGCCAAGGATTACCGCCAGTGGCTCCGCCTTGGGACTCGCCGGCAGCACCGCAGCGCCACCGCGGTCCGCGTGCCGAACAAGCGCAGGGAAACCTGCCTTAAGCGGTCGCTCTCCGTTCCGGAGGAAAGTGGCAGTAGTATTGGTGGCCGCTTAATGAAGGTTGATATGAACAGCGTACATCAGGCCCATTTTTTCTCTTTTCAAGGAAGTTACTATCCCTCGCGCAATGTTGTTTTTAATTGCAGTTAATCTACGTACTAGTACTGGCAGCTTTTTGTCATGGGTTTTCTCATTCAAAATCCTAAGATGTATTCTTCTTTTTTACACTACTAGTTGTTTATTCCCATTCGAGATCTTGATTCCCAACCACACTCGATGCCACAATGCACAAAAGGAAGTTTTATAGACACGTACCTTTTTACACGCGGAAGTTTTATGCACACGTACGCTTCCGCGGCTCGATTTCATAAATTTCGGCAATCCGGGGGACGCCGCGTCGTTGGCTGAAACGCCGACGTATCGCCTGACAAGTCACAGGCTTCCTCACGGCACTGACTGTCACGTCGCTCTGTCGTCACTGCCCTGAGGAAGCCTGCGACATGTCAGGCGAAACGTCGGCCTCTCAGCCAACGACGCGGCGTCTCCCGGATAGCCAAGAATTTAAAGTGTTATTGATGTAAGAAGATAATTTATTGATACATGAAACACAAATTAAACACACCGCAAAAGTCACTCTCGATATCACTTAGCGATGTAACCTGACATCGAGCATTGAGTCATGGCGTTATTGCATAAACAGTAATATCCAACAGTCTTCCTATTTTTATAGCGAATCTATGTTACCGCTTGCGAACAAGTCAGTTAACATGCTGCGGCGGCGATGGTGTAACGGTTAGCATATTGAACTGTTATACCGAAATTGGCGGGTTCGAAGCCGTGGATTTTTAAGGGAGAAAAAATCCTCCGCACGCCTTCCTTCGGAGGGGAAGAAAGCCGGCTGTCCCATGTCAGTACATTTACTGCATGTAATAGCTCCTCTAGTCTAAATGAAGCTAAATTCAAATCGCCTGTTTCTTCGCCGCGAGTGATACATCCTTTCTCCGTTGCTGGGTGAAAGGAGCGTAGCAAAATTTGGGTAGTCACACGGAGGAGCGGGCCTGATGGCCCGAGTCTTGCCACGTAAAATAAGGTATCAATTCAATTCAATTCAATATGTTTGGGTTGAATCCTATTTTGCGCTGAGCGACGTCGAACTTGGGCTAGCAGTATCAGGGCATTAGTCCATAACCGAGATGGAAGTGGGCAAGGGCTCCCCACAGCAAATGCTACTTGTCTCATATTCGTCTCTAATGTACAGGATTTCATTTATTTACTTATTTATTGTTAAAATGTAAAAACTGTTTGTGACGCAGAGGGGAGGAGTATAAATTGCGCTATTTTTCTTAAGCTCTTGAATTCCTACAACACTTTTACGGTAAGTTGTTGAATTGTTATCAAAGGAACCAACAAGAGTGGTTGGGCAATATTTGAAAACTGGAAATGTTATTTTCAAGTGATATCGAACTTTTTGTATCGGTAAAAATACCTCAGAACTGGTTTTACACTTTTGCAGAGAAAATAACACCAACCGTAATCCTCTTGCAACAACCAAACATCCAGTTCAACAAAACATGAGCGTAGTATGTGTACTTTTATTTTTCATTTAAATTAATTCAGTTTTGTCGAAAATAAGAGTAATAACTTTGATCCATGAAGGAAAGAATATACTATTTAATATGTTTGAAATGGATGAGAGAACACAACCTAAAAAACTGTGTTAACTGCCTGTATTTTATTTTGAAATCCATTTTGATCATTCTATTCGTATTTTTTATTTACTTTCATTTAATTATTTTGCAGTTTTGGATTTCATTAAAAGTTTGTCAATTTTTGTACACTTATGCAAAACCACATATTTTTAGATTAAGCACATATATCCAGATACCCAGGTTTGGTCAACGGTTTTTTACCCTCCCTCTTTAAGAGATTAGTTGGGAGCTTGCCAAACTTTTCTCGAGAAAGTTTTCGCCATTTTACGATTGTTTCTCAGAACAATATGTTCTGAAAAAGTGGTAATACGGATGTATATGGTAATATGAATCTAAAAATCTTCAACAACTCTTTACCAAATCTTTTTTGGTAAATTAGAAATAACAATTGTAAGAATTATATTTTAACTTTCATAGTATTTTTTCCTCTCTGGGGAATTTCTCTAAAATGAGTGAATATTTGATTAGTCTTGAGCTCTAGGTTATTTTGTGAACGCATTGGAATTAATAAATTGAACCACTTAAGTGAACCAAGACATCTTTTTAATGTCTGACACGTAGTTTCTCAAAGAGAAGAAAAAGTGTATTTTTGTGTTTGAAAAAATGCGCAATCGTTCTCATGAATCGCAACCCTTCTTGAAAATGAAATATTGGAGCTGATTCATGACTGAGCACCAGTCTCCCCTGGAGGCTGTAAAATCTTGTAACTGAGGCCACCAACTGAGTTATCGGCTTTTGACAGCGTGGGCGATGACAAATGACTGCCGAGCCAGAGGGATGCCAGCGTTGCGAGTGGTGGGGCGTTAAACCTCGTCAGTCTCGGCGAGGTTTTGCAAATTCTAACTCGGAGCCATGGACGTGCTTGCATTTAGCTGGCAAACGGGAGAGAGAAGCGAAGTGATGTGATGGCTTCGGTTCTTGAATTATTCTGAGACTGTTGTCAGTGATGTCGTTTGCTGAATATTACCGATTACAGTAACTGAACAAAACTCATGGATGTAATGAACTCATTCACGAGTCGGCCTATACAGCGGAATAGTAGGACTGTAGTGCAGATTCGAAAACTATTTCTACCCCTCATAATTACATGTTTTTAATCTAGAAAAAAATGTTTTAAAGCTAAAGCCAAAATATTAATACATGTAGGGTCCTTTACCGACGAATGTACATTGTTTACGTGTATATGTTCATAGTCGGCACTTTAGTACGATCCCAGTACAAGTTGTAGTATAGCAATTGCTAATTTCTTAAAGAGAGTCCCGGTAAATATATTCTAACAAAATTACAGCATCATTTTGGAACCCATAAGCGGCGCATTGGGACTACCCGTCGCCTGGAAATGCGAAAGAGGCTCGTCTGAAACGAAGTTATTCATGAGACGAAACGTTATATCCAATCATAAATCACAGCCGCGCCTTCAATCGCGAGTGAACAACCCGATGATTTGCATTGGCGGAGACCATTGATCGTAAACAACTCGTTGAGTGGCTCTGGCGCACGGATCGCGGGCGAGGGATCTACGGAGCCCTCTCTCGGCGCGCCGCCCGTCGGCCGACACCCGCGCCGTCAAGGATCTGACGACAAATAACAGTAATGCAATAAGCGGCTCCTTCATCTTGGTTAGGGTGCGACGCGGCGGCACTCGGCTGAGCGGGGGCGGGAACGACTCTGCACAACAGCTTGCTCAACAGCCGAAAGCTGACTTCTTCCTTCTTTAACTTCAGTTTCTTCTTGTGTTCTCCTTCATTTCCGTTCTCCCCTTGTGCTCTTACTGTATTTCCTTTCCTCGACCATCTTCTCTCCCTCCTTTTTTTCTAGTTTTTCATCTTCAACTTTAAAGCTTGAAATGTTCATGTGTTCAGGTTTCATTACCGTCGAAGAGTTATCTCTTCTTGATTTTCACACTGCTCTAGCATTTGTACACTGCTGAAATTTTCACACTGCTATTGTTGCGCTAGTATTTAAAATTTTAAAACATGATTATTTTCTCTTTTATTTCGAGTCGCAGGTGTGAATAAAAATAAACTTCTTTCTTTCACAAAAAATTTTACATTAAAATGCAACCGCGTTTGGGCTGTAATATCTACGGAACCTCTCTTTGTTGAGTGGTCAAATTCTTTAATTTTGAACTACATTGATTTTGAGTTCACGGTTAGAAAAGAGCAGGTCAGGTCGAAATCTTAATCATAATCACCAGCATTACATATGAACAGAAACGTCGTTCTGGAAAGACCCGATGATGGTCTAGATTATATTTCTGGCTTTGAACATACTGTCACTGTTTTGTCTCCCGGAAAGTTCAATCCGTCACTATTAAATCTGGAACGGGCGATGGCGTTCAGTGTTGCATTTCCTTCCTCAGTTTGGTTCAATTAAGTGAAAATAACACTACCGCGTTTTGAAAAATAGATATCATAAGATTTCTCTTTTAAGGAATATATAATGTCTTTAAACTACGACAACATGGATTTCTCCCTTTTGTAGGGACCCCATCATGTTGAAACCCACGTAGGGTGTAGTGGGGAAAACGTGTTCTTGTGGTAAACATGTACTCATTTTAAAAATGTGAGTTTACCAAAGCTAGAGCCCCCTAAATTTTTATAACGTGAAGAAGAAACATTAGTAGCAAAACAAAGTTTTGACTGCCCTTATCCTACGCCAAATGCTATATGGTTTTGCTCGTCCTGAACTGCTTTATTTATGCATATTTGACCTAACAGTCAAATAACTAGATAATATAAGAATCCCTAGCAAAGTTCACTCTTCCCCCCCACAGACTGGAGTAAATGTGTACTTGAGAGATTGTTTGAACACATGAAAAAATCCATTTTTTTAAAGAACGTCCAGCGGGTTATTTCCAATCTAGAATAACATTCTTAAATGATATTTAAAAATTCTAATTTTTAGTTAATGTAGATCTATTAAAAACCGACAAAGTTGATTTTTGCTTCCTATTCCACTCGTTAAATTAAAATTGTTAGCGTTTAACTGTACACACACCACCCTGATCAGGGCATTTTGTATCTCCAAAAGTTAATCGCTTTGTCTATCCGATTTTTCTTACCGCTTCACGCACTGTCCAATCATTAACTGTGACTCATCTATATTCGGAAGCGTTATACATCGACCGCTATATCGATGCCCTATAAACAGCGTATGTACTATAATATAACCTCTGATTTTAACATACGTTTTCATTTACTTTCAATATTTTTTGAGCATTTTGGGACTCTGGGGACACAATTTCTCTCGTGGAATAGAAATAAATGCCACCCAAGCTTTGGAAATTCTCATATAAATAAATTCCCTCTCGCTTCGCGAGTCGGGAATGTATCGACAATTTCCAAAGCACTCGTGGTACTACCTATGAGAATGGTTCGCAATTACCCCACTCCTCCCTATTGTGAAGGACCTCGAGTCGGCCGTTTCGTCGCACTGTGCAACGCGGGCGCAGGCGGCGTCGCGTCCGCCAGAGGCAGTTCTTTCTTCGAGAGCAGCCGGAGGGAGGGGGCGGGGCGGGGAGGCGAGGAGAGGTCCGGGGATCGATGTGCATCGTTTCTTTAAACGAATTGCTCGCGAGCTTCCTCGCAGAATCTCGAACGACCTCGTCTGAGGGAATTCCTATTACTGCGAGTGCGCGGGCTCGCTTGCGATAGAGCCCGGAATGATTCCGGCCGCCCGCCGCCTCTCGGGCCCGGAAGCGAGTCGGTGGGCGTGCGGGGCGCGGGTTTAATTGATCGCGTGAGATAGATAGCGAGATAGTCTTATTTCTTAAGGTTATGTGGACGAGTGGAAGAAATATGTAATAAAGAAGATGTGCTAAAGAGCACCAAACACCAAAATCACAAAAAACGTAGCAATTAAACTATAATTCTTGTTTATTCTTTCTTTAACTTTTTTCTTCATCATACTATTATATTTCACTACACTTGGGGAGAGAAATAAAGAGGGGAGTTGTTACGTACGCTTTGTATACTTCATTATGACTACATCACGGCATATTCAGATCCCCATCGTTTAACATGTAAGGAATGGGCAGTGTTGGCGCTGTGTTAAACCGAGTAACCAAGAAAGCACGCGTATGGGTGTTTATAATTAATTTTTTAAAGATTTTTCAAAAAGGGTTTTAGAAAACATTGTACTTAGTTACAATTCACGGTCACTTTGTTTTTGTTGCTTGCACTGGGAACAGTGAATGTACTTCACGAGGCTAATAATTCGTTTCGAGATCACATCGGGTTTTGCTAGCACAACACATTAGTATTGATACCGATATCATTGGTATTCATCGTGAGATGCTAACAAATGCAGATGCTAACAAACATCAAAAGTGTTGCAATTTCTTTAGCAACGGTCCCTTTCAACACGATATTAAGGAGCTGTTACGAAGTCAGTCGTATTAACGCTGTTACGGCCCTGGATGATTGTCTCTAGAGCAATATTTGCATTCGAAAGGACGTTTATGGCAGGCAATGGCGGACCCGTGGCCAGAACAAAAGAGCCACGGCGTTTGGTTTGCCAGCCGGACTGCGCTCTTTTCTCCTCGGGTCGTTATGTATTCAGGAAAAAGTCGAGTTTGCCGGCCGACTGGAAACAGAGGAGAGAAGTAGACCCAGAGTTCGTGAGAGTTGGAAGAAAGGGATAAATACGGAGAATTCGTTGTCGCGGTCACAAGAAATGGACATGAAAATTGTATTTAAGATTTTCGTTGCCCTTAAGAATGCCACTCGGTTGCAAACTTCAGTAATTAACTAATATTCATACTGAAAAAATACGTGACGTATGATTGCGCACATTTTATACTCTTCAGTCTTTTGGCATTAATTAGATAATCCATTTGTAAAGATGTGTTATTAGGTAATCGTCCAATAAACCTTACCCACTCAGGTAATTTTTCAATCTCAATATACAAAATGGCCAGAAAGGAAACTTCAAAACTTCAACACTTTTTAGCATTTGTTGTGTAATGAATTACTACACCGTATATCAGTTAAGCTCTTGTGTGTGCGGACGTGCATATGTGTGATTTTGAAGAATTTCAAGTGAATATGGAGAAAATAAACTGTGAGGATTGCTAGAGAATCGTAGACCGTTGTGTTAGACTTCGCACTTTTACGTTCTTACACAAGTGTGCCAATACCGTTTTAAATGCATGTGACCCATCTGTAATTATTCAAATTAACGAACACCTTATAAACGTAAACCTACAAAACATTAACATTTTAATGTTAGATTCGCATTCAACGCTAGATTCGCGTACAAAATGATTAATAGAGCAATTGCAGAAGTAGAAGTGAACACCAATTTGACTGAGTTTGTTGACTGAGAAGTTGACTTTTGAACGGGAGTATAACATTATTAGCTACTACGATTCATTAGTCCATTGACAGATATTGAAACAACATATTTAAAAAACGCTGGTCATAAAAAAATGCAGTATGAAGGAAATTTTCAACACATGAAACAATTTTTAAAATAGCTCACAGCGTTGACGACGCCACATTTTCCTAGATCCTTCGATATTCCGAATGGCTGAGCTGCAATAAACCTTTGAAAGTTATTTTAAAAAAAACTTTCTTAGCAAATACTTGCATGTCAGAAACATAAACATTCCAGAAACATGTGTTTTTTAATTTTTTACGAAAACGAATATATATTTTCACAACGAAAAAATTAACACATAAATGGAAAAGGCACCCAATTTACGCAATTCGCCTGCTTTTTTATTTTTTTAGTGTGAATTTTCTTTTGTGAACAAATATATTGATTTCTTTGTAAGTAGTAAAAAATAGAATTCTGGAGAGTTTCTAAGTTTCTGAAATGCAAATTTTTCACTTCGTGAATTTTTGGATAAAAAGTATTTTTTCAATATAATATTTGAGAGTTTTTGAGACCTTTTGACAGCTCAGCCATTTGGAATATCCAAGGACAAAATATGCTTAAAATTGTCTTTAAAGCTTATTTTCAAGTTTCGATTTTTCCTACCTGGACATCCTGCACACCCGTGTACTTCATACACATAAACAAGACATTTTGCATATTAGAAATAAAATTCTAATTCGTTTTTTAAGACTTGTATTTTGTTCTTCATGTGCTGTTAACTCCCTTTTGAACTTCGTTTCTGCTCTTGGGTTTTCGCCTGTGGTGCTCATTGCGTCAGAAGCTTTGCTGAAGCTTTACAGAAGTAAAGAATTCATTGAATTGGGCCATTATCGTGGATCGTAGGCGCCTTGTTCTTTTTGCTAGCTCCGTGGATCGATAGATTGGCTATCGTTGTCTCGGACCAAGGACAGAGACACAAAGAGGAAAGGAACCTAAAACATCGCTTTAGAGAGAAAGCTCTGAACAACCCAACAGGCAGTCGCATCTTTCAACATTGTTGATTCGCAGCAGGTGAAAAATTAACCCTTTTGTAACAAATGACAGATTTCACCTCTCCGTCATTTATATTGTACTGGAGCGTCAAAATCAAAAGGACAAAGGAATTTGAATTCTTTTTCAATTGTTTTTTTTTTAATGTTGGTGTTACTTGCGTTTTACGAACGTGAAGACAACAGAAACGTGAGGAAAGGCTAGACTATTGGTTGGAATGAAGGTAGGTTCAGTTTTCTTACAGGCTCTTCTCAGAAAGCGTGTGCGTTTTGTAACTCGCTGTCCAAGTCTCATTTGCCCTGCACATCGATAGGAGGGTATTCAGAGAGCTCGGCAAATTTTCTCGGTTCCTTATCAATACAATGAACTACATCCCGCTTGCTGCTGAGCTTGGGCGAGCGTTGGACAGAAAGGATATACATTTTTGTCACTCATGAACATCAGTGAGCTGCTTTAATTTCGGGAATAAATAATAATATTTTGTAATAATAGAAAATTAATAATATATTTGTGGTGAGGCTCAGGTCATACGGCATGCATTTCCACGTAAACAGACAAATTCAACGAGATATAGGGTTGCGCACAAAGAATTGTGGAATTTAAACAGATCAACGTATTGTAAGTAGTGAAAACATTAATTTGAAAAAACATTGAGAACACAGATAAAAGCGTGTCATTTAGTTGTTATTGACAATAGTCACCGTTTCTTGAGTATTACACCCGGCAACTGACCACCATTACATTGTTCACATTCTTCCAAGCAGCGTACGAAAGCCTGCATCGCACGAAGTACCATGTCCAAGGTGATTTCCTGCAATATCTCTTTTTATATCCGACACAAGATCTGCCAATATCTATGAAGGCGTGTAGTGTGTGCTTGACTCTTTAAGTATCCCCATAAGAAGAATCCAGGTATAGTCCAATCTGGTGACCGCGCTGGCCAGTTGTTGAAGATGTGCGATTCGTCTGCTAAACGACCAAGGAAGTCCTTAGCAAAAGTCCTTCGGGCAACTTCGTCGTTTTTTTCAACTGCTGCATAACCCGCATCTTACAGGGGTGGAGCTGTAGATCATCGTGGATGATACGGTGTAAGGTACGAGGTTACATCCTTAGCTCTAAGGCATGTTTGACAGCGGGGACGCCGAGGACTTCGGATTAGTGCTTGACGAGCTGCCACTATCCACGCAGGGGCGCGTTATGACTTAGGACGTCATGGAGTTTTCCACTGCAGGCAGACGCATTGATATGAAATTGGTTCACATTCCCTACGGTGGGTAAATCAATTGCAGTGATCGGGAACTTTGTCGTATCAACCTAAAATGGCTTCCAAATATTGTTTGCACACTAATAACAGTATTTTACATTAAGTGTCCACGCCCAAAGAATGGTGCTCTGTAGCACACTTAAACCGTAACTTCAAACGGCCATCTTTTCTCACTTTATTTCACATACTTACTTCGTGCGTGCGCGAAGTGCATCTGTACTACGTCACTCAAATCAGGCTATTCTTTCAGCGCAACCTTGTGTTTTAATTTATTGAAATATTTTATCATAATCACCACCATTTTGTCATCCCTTAACACTATCGTCTTTTTAAAAACATTTCTAATGTGCTCTTGTTATAAACATGCTAAGTGAATACTTATATATTTTATGGTGCAATTTTTTAAAATACTAAATTGCAAACTTTATGGTACTCTCCGTTTTCCCCTTAAATAGTATCCTCAACAGCTTGAAAGACTGATCTGGAGAATACAGGTATAAAATGTCTTAAGCTGGCCCCGTCGTAATTTTTTTCCCTCCTACAAGTATGTTTTCAAAACCAATTTCCCGATTTCGAAGGATTTAGTTCGATGGATGAGCTAAGAAAATAGTTGAGTTCTTGGGACGTCAGAATGATCACCATTAAGGCTTTATCTCATTGAATTCGCCACACGAATACCTGCCACTCAGACTTCCCCCGAAAATGTTTGAAACACGAGATCGATCGCCTCCTGTCCCACTCCATCACCTGGGGAAAGAAGAAAACGCGCGGCTCGTAGTCGCTGGGAGTGACGGAGAGCGCGAACAAAGCGAGGCGAGGGGCGTACTATATTGCAGCCGCGTTGTCGATTGGGCCGACCGGCGCCGCTTCAGCCGATGGAAGCTCCGCAGTGATAATGCGGGTCGTCTTCTCAATGGCCAATGGCGCAAGGGGTCGCGGTGCAAAGCTCGCTTTCTCCTTCCCGCCTAACCAGCCAGCCGGATAATCCCGCCACGCGTAACCCACCTGGTTCATCCTGCCCGGACTATTCTGCCCCGCTTAA
Organism: Gryllus bimaculatus; assembly: GCA_017312745.1. Lineage (NCBI taxonomy): Eukaryota > Metazoa > Arthropoda > Insecta > Orthoptera > Gryllidae > Gryllus > Gryllus bimaculatus. Next base: position 5,612,064 of record BOPP01000033.1, on the reverse strand, counting down.
CCCACCCGGTTCACCCTGCCCGGACTATTCTGCCCCGCTTAACCCATCCGGTTCACCCTGCCCGAACTATTCTGCCCCGCTTAACCCATCCGGTTCACCCTGCCCGGACCAACCTGCCCCTCTTAACCCATCCGGTTCACCGTGCCCGGACTAACCTGCCCCTTTCAACCCAACCGGTTCATCCCCCCGGACTACCTGACCCCTCTTAACTCACCCTCTAAACTTGTCCCGCTTAACCCACCCGTTCCACCCCTTCCGGACTAACCCGTCCCACTTAATCAATCCGGTATACCCCACCCCGCTTAACCCCTCCGGTCTTCCTCGCCTGGACTAACACGGTCCGCTTAACCCACCCAGTCGACCCCGCTCGGTCTAACCCGTCTCGCTTAACCCACCGGTCTAACCCGCCCGATCTATCACGTCCCGTATAACCCGCTCTGTCCCGACTCCTTTCAACATTCCACTTTGCACCACACGTCCACTGTTCTGGCCTTCTTACGTACCTTCTCTCGCCCACTTTCTCACCTAACCTCGGCGATTCGCTGCAACGCTCGCACACTCGGGAACATTATTGCCAGATTTTTTGGATTTCCCCCTACATTTGGTAGTTTTTTAGATTAGTGGGCTCTTTGACTGTTTAATTATTTCGGGGGAAAGTATAGTGAATTCCTAAGTATACTAAGCCAGTAGAATCTCATACACAGTAAATGTCATTCCATGATGAAGGATAGCTGATTAATTAGAAGGTCCACAATTGAGGTACTATGATAGTGGGATTATTATTTTAACACAATTTTAAATTCTTATTAGCGTTATTTCGTTGGTTTGTAATTCTTCTATTCTTCTCGTTTTCGTTCAGTTTGTGCCCAGAGAGCAACTATTTTCATTTCGTATTTCCATCTTGTTCTAGGTCTTCCTGCCTGCCATTTTAAAATCCTCAGATCCCAGACTGTTGTAATGTGCGCCCGGCGGTCATGTCTTATCCTTACTAGATGCCTCTCCCCTCTCCATTTCAGTATTAGGACACTCTGTACTATCTTAAAATTTCGCTTTTCTCCTGATTTTCATGTTAGTTACGTGGACTTTTAGCGATATTATTATTATTATTATTATTATTATTATTATTATTATTATTATTATTATTATTTCCATTTTTATTTGAGTTACTTGCAATGCTTTTCTTGTTGTTTCTTGGCTATTGTCAATGTCTGAGCGCCATTTATAGCGCACCATAAAGTAAAATGAAGTTATTTATAAAATTGTTTGTTAAGTGTACTAAGAAACTTAAAAATTGAGTAGAAAACACTTTGAGCGATCTAAAGAAAAATGACACCTCTCATTGGTCGAAGAGGAGGTGGAACCGTCTGGCAACACTGCTCGGGAACCTTGACCAAGTGCTTCGAAAAAGCTGGGCCGGGCGGTGGAGGCGGCGGTGGCGGCCCATGGCGTGGGAATCGCGCCGGCTCATACCGCACTGCGGCGGCGGCGGCGGTATTATGTACAAGTTACAATGATTCTAAATACTTAAACACTCGGCAACCTTTCCTTCAGAACACATGCTTTAACCGCAGAAAACAAAAGCAACGCTGATGCGCGTTGTCAGAACCCCGTCCTGGACGATTATACCTCACATGCCTGACGCCAAAAATTTAACCGGTCGTGGCGACCGATTGTGCTTACAGCACGCAGATCTCTGTCCCTACTTCCAGACATCTCGCCCTCCACTCCACACACTCGTACATACACGTACAATCTTCCGATGCAAACTTGAATGAAACTGCGCAGATAGGGCCGCTGTTAAATAGATATGGAGGATGACAACCACACCACTGTTTCCATAGATAGACTCGCAGGCCACGCCTTGAGTTTACGCCCCCACACAGAATTCTCAGTTGGCGCTGCTTCCTAACACAGGCTCCCGGCAGCATCCTGAGTTACAGCCTCCGGTATTTTTGGCTCTCGGCACTACCTGGAGTCAACCGCTCGACGCAAACCCCCAGGATTTCAGCTCAACCCCTCCCCCCGCAGCTTACTTCTCACCATACCTAACGGTTCTGCCCCGTCATGTAACACGCCACCACAATTTAGAAAGAAAAAAAAATCTGAAATTCGCCATTATAAATACTGTACACAAATCTTCTTAGTCAATCCTTTGGAAGTATATTTGTTGAGATAGTGAAAATTAGGCTATCACATTCCACTAAAAGAATTGTCATCGACACTGACGGAAGAGGAAAGAGATTATTTCTAAGAAGATACATATGCTGAGATATTGTGGACAACAAGGCAGAGACACCAAAAACTTGGTAACATTCAAAATTATGATGCCATTGCATAAGAAGTAATATTCCGCAAGAAACAAGTACCTAGTTCAAAACATCATGAAGTAAATAATGTTAAATTTGGTTCAGTAATATAAAGGACTATCATTTAAGACAGATTGTGTGTTGTAAACTTTAATTTATGTAAAAATAACATGCTATTTCAACTATCGCTATTTTATCAATGTGAGAAAATTAAGATAAAACTATATAAAAAATACACAAAAAAGAAAACTAGCAAATACCAAATTTTCGCAAAGCAATTAACAAAATTTTTAATTTTCATCTAGTCATCGTTCCACAATATCACAAGGCACAAACCCAAAAAGAAACACATAAATCAACAATTGTCAATAAGCGATATTAATTGAAACACGAGTTAAGTCTGAATAATAATTAAAAACCTTAACCAATCTATTCTTAATTTATCCTCTTTCCCATAGCAGAAAAACAAAGATTAAAAGATAAACTAAACGGAAATTATTATAATTAAAGGATTATAAAAATTAAATTTATTATCTGCCCATTCACATTCGTACGCAGAGAAAATCCTAGGCACCAACCAACTGCCGATTAACAGTAAGAAAGCCCATCTCTCTAATTTTTTG
>BOPP01000033.1:5581796-5606013 GCA_017312745.1 Gryllus bimaculatus | reverse complement strand
TGGGGAGGAGGAGGAAGCGGCCGCGGGGCCAGAGGCGAGGGCTGTGGTGGAGGAGGGGGCGGGTCGTGGGGCAGAGGCGAGAGCGGGGGCGGATCATGAGCGCGGAATGCGCGTGAGATGCGGGGGCGCGGGTCACCAGTGAGTCAGCTCTGCAAGCACCCGGGGCCAAGGTTACCCACCCACTCGCCCGCGCGCGAATTTCACACCACCCGACTTTAAATGACGATCGACGGCTCTGCGGCCAATCACCATCCGCGACGCAGAAGAGTAGGTTGGGAAACGTGAAATCTGCAACGCACAAGCCGTGTAACCCTGTCGTTATGTCAGCAAATGTAATCTGTGCTGACATTGACTGTGTACTGGGTAGCTATCAATCAAAAGTTTATAAGCGACACAAAAATTTAGATACATTTATTTTGTCTTCTGCAATGGCAGATGGACGAGGTGGGGGAACGAGGGAGACTATCTTTTTGAAAATCTTACGCAATACATTCTTAACAATGACCACATGATGATCACATCACACCCAAAGGAATTTCCATGTGGTCCGAGGTTCGTTTGTAACTGTTTTGCTTCGGCATTCGCATGGTATTTATCTGGAGTAAGCACGAAAAAACGCCTGATCGCAGTAGCCGGCGGGAAGATTTCTCCTCCACGCAGCAGCTTAATTGAAAAGCTCTCTCCAAAGTTCAATTCAATTTTTCACAAATGTGTGCATAATTTGTACAAATTGGGCTTCATAGTTCAAGATTAAATTCAACATTTTCGGGTGCAGTGTGTATAGGAGACGCACCTTTGTATTTTGCAGCATGACGCAGAAGTATGTGAATAATGCTTTGGTTGGTAACAAGTTTTACTATAGAAAAGCAGCGGAAGTGGGGATTCGTCAGCTTGGATATAAGCTCTTCATTTCGACCAATTTATTGGTCGGTACTGGTACAAGTGGTATCGAAACTGAAATCCCCGGGACACATCCCAGAAAACCCTCAACAAGGCTTTTCTACTAAAAAGGGAGTATGGAGCTGAAAGAAAAGTGCGTGTATTATGCAGTGCGTCAGAAAAGTTCCTCCGCTCAGGCACCACGCTGATGAGAGTGCTGTCAACACAAGTTTTGTTGGTATCATGTTCGCCACGAAGCGCTGGGACCACCCCGGGAGGAGGTGGAGAAGCAACGGAGGAGGGGGGCGAGGTGACGGTACGGTTGCGACACTAGCGCCGCGCTAGGCGGCAAAGCTGAGGGCGGATGCGGAGGTATACGTCGATTGAAACATCAAGCCCGTTGACACTTGATCAGTTGTGATGCTGTCATCCAACCAGGAGCCCCCTCCCGAGGAAAAACGTGCACTACACTTACGGGGCTAATTGCCGTAGTAGTGGACGCGGCCAGAATCACTAACAAGGAATCATAGTGACGTCATTCTCGTGACGTCATTATAGTAGCGTTCAAACTTTCGATTGGACGACGGCGTCACAGCTGACCAAGCGTCAACGGACTTCATGATTTAATCGAAGTATAGTTGCAGCCCCCGACGCGGCTGGGTGCTGAGTGCTTTCGTCCGACCAGCGCCGAGTGGCGGCGGTGATTCAGAGGTGGGGTCGGCCGGGCGCTGCTTCGTCGCCGCGCTGCTAATCTGTCCGCCCGCGCGCATCGCCCAGCCGCGCCGCGCCGGAGCCGCAGCGTTCGCCTTTTGTCTCTGCGACGGAGCCACCCTCTGGGCGCACCTGGGGCTGACGTCATGCGCGCTCTTCACCTGTTGCTCCGCTGCGTCCGCGGATCGCCGCTTGGTCGGTGCGGAGGTGGACGCGATGCGTGGGCTGTCGGCCGCTCGACGCTTTCAGTGGCTGTCCTTTCGGCTGCTTGATGCTGTCGATGGAATGGCTCTCGCTTTCTGCAGCTCTCTGTGGCTGATGCTTGCGTTGGCGGAGGTTCCTCTCGCTAGTGGCCGTTTTTCTGAGTATCGTTTCAGGTGATTATTTTTTCTTATAGTGGTCTTTCGTGCTGGGGGTTTCTCTGGACGCTATCGAGATGGATTTTACTTTGCCATTAAAAAAAATTATCAATGGGGAAAATAAAAATATCCATTTAATTTTTTGTTTCGAGACGATAATTCTAAAGCAAGCGCCATAGATTTGAATTTGATAATTTACTGAACTATTAAATACAATCGCTTTCAATTTCATAATAAAAGGAAACGTTTATTCGTAATAATAACAAACAAAATTGGCACAATATTGTTTCCAAACTGAAAAGAACAACATTTAATCAATTCAACAAATTTAAAGAACAATACCTAGGTTTACCGTCTTCACCTTTCAAATAATCAAAATTCCTTTCTTAATAGCAAGTCTATATGTAGATCTCACTATCGACTGTCCCAAATAGTCCATTTACGTTTTCGTAATATTATTATTTATTATTTTTTATTATTAGCCCGTTAATCCTCATAAAGGCAAGGGCCTCTTGGACAGAGCAAGGAGGCTTACATTAAAAAGTTGGTCCTCGGGCAGACACCTCAAGGATTTTACATGGATAACACATTAAACACTGTTTTTAATGGATTTCTATAATTCTTTCCTTTTTATTCTTTTTTTATCATTTTTAATATTATCTTCAATCAAATATATTGCCAATATCATATTTCAGTACTTACTTTTAAATTTTCAACAACGTTACGCCACACCGACTGAAACGCTATATAAATCATTTATGTCGTCATCCCAAAATAGTCATTTGCTGTCTGGTTGTCGATTCCGTCCGTCGTCTTATGCCAACCGTCTCCATGGCATCGAAAACATTGCCAACTTGCGTTTTTATCCTAGGCTGTGCATAAACGTATCATTTTGATGCCGAAGATGGACTCGTTACACACTTGTTCTCGTTTGTTCCTCTCTTCTGCTGCTGCCCTCGATTGTTGTCGTTGCGCTCACACTTGTCGCTTTGAGTTCGCGCCGTTTGGGTGTTTACCTTAGGTGTTGATTGCGGTTGGTTCCGGCCACTCTCGTTGTCGCACGGGTAGTTGTCGCTATCACTGCTTGTCACATTTTGGCGAGTGTTCTCGGTGATTGCTGTCCAAATATTGGATATGAGTTACGTGCAATGTTGCCAGTTTGCTTCACCGCTTTTATTAAAAGTTAATAAAAATCACTTTGAAAAAGAAAAACGATCCTGATTTTGCAACATAATAATAGAAACTTCGTGTACTAGTCACTATCAGCGACTTCAGTAACCATTTGCTTTCCTTCATTGATCAAATAAAGTCGATGATAAAAAAATTGTCGATTAAGTTCCGACACTTCAAAAGAGACTGTTTCTTCTTCCAGAGTATTGATCTGACATTTATGTGAACAAACTAACTCACAGATCTCAGTATGTCGTTGCTGAATTACAAGGACTTTCGTGGGATAATGTTCAGATGATATTATACTGTTTTGGTAGCAATCCTGTTGATGAAATTTATTTTTTAATGACATTTTATGAATTATTCAACTGATTAAAACTAATTGATTTGTAGTGAATGGTATCACATAATAATTCCTTTTTAATGTTTTTGGCAAGATATTATCCCATGAACCAATTAATTTGATAATTTTAATTATATAATTGATATATAATGAATGTTCCTATGGATACATGTCCCTAAAATTTATATTATTTAATTGGTATATGATTTTAAAATCGAATTAAACTGTTTTTCTTTTTATTACAATAATTGTTTTATTATCCTCGTTTGACAAAATTATGCCTTTCAAGTGTTTTCAGGTTACATAGTACACGTAATCGTTTTTGAACTACGTTTCATCATACATGAACAATGTTTGAAAACAATAATATTAGAAACTACCTACTAAGGATACCCAGGAAGGGTCCTTCAAACTGGTTTTTTTTTTTTTTTTACTTTATGAAAATAAAATAGTATACTGCCGGTTATTATTTTCTAAATAAATGCTTAGAAAACAAAAAGCAATGTCAGCACGATTATTGTTGAAAACAAAAGAGTTGCCCGCCTAATATCTCGTAATTACCCTGACCTTTGGTTGCGGTGGGAATATTTATTGACCTCATTCGAAAGACGTCCGGCTGAAGGTGGGCGACGGGCCTGCTGGGGCCTCGTTCGCAGAAGCGAGGTGCATAATTGAGGGAAATAAAATCCCGTGAGGCCCCGGACCGGCGACGGCGCTGGATGACGTTCGTGTGGGGACGGGGGCCGGCACCCGGTATCGAACCGGGAGTCCTTGGGGCGAGCGACGGCCGACGACCGACGTCTGACGCCAACCGAGCGAAGGCGCCGCGTCATTTCTGTCTCCAACTACGCTCGCAGACGCAGACGGGGAGCCGCATCGAACGGCCGTGAACAGGCGCTGCTCGTGAATCGATTATCGTAAAGTGGAAGCGAGATAACAATGTCTTCTTTCTCACGGATAATACTAATACATATTTTATTCGTCATAAGTTTAGCGAAAATATAAAATGATCGCTTAATTGTCGAAAATACTGTATTGCATGTCCACAACTCATTTCTAGCTCAAGAACTCGCGCTGCGTACTGCGACTATTACAACGTAGAACGTAAATGGAAACGTAAAGAAAGAAAATTCGTGCTGCCGCGAAATAATTTATGTAAATTCCATCTCATATGTTTTTTACTTCAGTCACTTTAGCGAAAATGTGAAACATAAAATAAAATACTTCATATCGAAAACATCGTGCGCCCAAATCGACCCGAAACAAAGCTGATTTAATTTATCTTCTTCTACTAAACGCCACAATTAGGTAAGAACAAATCAGACTTTTTCAGTGACCTTCATATCAGTTGTACAGCACGTGTGAGCATTGAGAATCTATTGGGCGTGATTGCATTTAGCCCGTTGTTTTCAGTCATTTTTGGAACTTTTTAGATGCTCTGTTTTAGTAAATCGATGTCTTAATGTGGAAATGTCGAGTACCTTCCTGAATTTTTAATAATGCATACAAAAACTAAAACAGATGTTTTCCGAATACATTTTGGAAAGACAAATAATAACGCTCTAGGTTTGCTTTAGAAAATATCGAGACAAGTGAAAGATCGAACACATAGATAAGCAGTACGAATTGTGTAATCAATTTTCTCTACCAAACGTCATAATTGGGCGATGACAGGGCGCCATTATTCAGCGGACTTCAAATTACAATTATGTTTACTACCATGTATGGGCGCAGCTGTCTGTGTTGCTTCAGTTAGATCTTCGACCATCAAAAATGCGAACTTGACTTAAAACTGGATAGGATCGGTTTTATGATCTACAAAGAAGTTATAGAACATTTTTTTCAACGAACACAACAGTGATTCCAAGTCATTTTTAAGAAAGTGTGTACAAACGCCATCTTTAGAAAGTTTTTTAGATTGTCTGGCTAGGGGTTGTTATGTCTTAAGACACGATCTGATTACATCAAAAGAAACTATTAAAACATTTGTTTATGGAGAGTTAAAAGAGGAATGGAAGAGAGGATGAGAATGAAATGAGAGAGAAATGAGGAGAGACAAAATAAGATAAAAAAGATAAAGATTAAAGTAAGAGAAAGATGAAAAGAGGGTAGGAGGGAGGGGCAAAGTTTTAGAGAGGGAAAGAAAGGGCGAATAAGGAAAAAACATAGATAACAAGAGCAGGGAAGGGTGTGTTCGAGGGTGGCAAAAAGTGTGGAAGAGAGAGAATATAAGGAGTAAAGAAAAAAGAAACGGTGAGAGAGAGGGAGGTCGAGAGGGACAGCAAGGGAAATGCGAGAAAAAAAGAGAATGAGGTAAGTCGGAGAAAGAGGGCAAAAATACAAGGCGGAAAAATTGGAAGGGGAAAGAGACGCGTAAGGTGATTTTTTTATTGTATTTAATTTTTATTTTGTTTCGGTGTGAGCAGGTGTCTATAAAAAGTAAAGAAATATCGAGAGGGTAGACGCGGCTCGGGTGCTTGAAAATTGTTTGTGATACAACAGCACATTTGCTGAGCCGGTGGCCGAGATCGCAAAGGCAGAAATGCCTCACAGTAATTATCTTCACAGTTACCATACCGTTACAAGCAGTAGTTGTCGCTAATGACGTAGAAGTTGATGCGACCTTAAATAACCAAAAAAACAGCACATTTCTCGAGTTATTTGTAAATTTTACAATTTTCAAAAATTCAGAACGTTGAATGAAAACAAGAACTTCACCATTTTGTAAATGTGCTTTCTTCTATGTGAGAAAACATGGATTTCTACGTAATTACGTGATAATCGTGTATCGGTATTTTATCTTGTGTGAGACTGGGTAATTGGGATATCTCAAGTCTCACTGTTCTTGAATTATTTGTTTATCTTTGTTTCTGTGCTTTGTCGGTGCTTCTTTGACGTACATGGCACAGTCATGGGGGTACGTTCCTGAATATCATACCGCTGCCATCTTTGTACTTGGTTTCGCTTCGTCAGCTTTCCATGGCCACGTCCATGAATGCATTGCATCAGGAAGCACATTTTGGATGCAAATCATGCTCAGCGTACCCGACTGTCTGCGGCCTTTGTGCTAGGCTAGATGAATGTGCTAGCAGGGGCAGCCCACGCTATGTGGCCTATTGCGACTGTTGACTTTGCGAGCAGATTATGTCTTCTCTCGCCACTGTCTGGCTGCAGCTGCATGTGCGACGCGCTCTGCATAACGAAGGTCCCACATGAAAAGTGGTTCAGAAGCGTCCGTGGGAGAATGTGTGTGTGTGTCTTGCAATAAAAGGGAATGGATTTGAGAGATGATCAACCGTATTATCCATCAATAGCAAACGCAATCTTGTTGGCACTATAGTTGATGTTCACAGGTACGGGAGTTTGGAAAACAATGTTCCAACGACACCTGATTGTTTCTGAGAGAGGATGCAGTCTGATAATAAAACGAAGAAAACGATTTTGGTTTTGGATGACAATTCTTGAATATAAATTAATCGTATTCTTAAAAATTCCAATAAAATAGAAAAAGATGTTTTTGATACTGCACATTTTTTCTTAATATTAAACTACTCATTCTAAGAACTATTTTCAATGAGAAAAACATTAATAAATTAGTATATACTCAACATATTAAGTCTTCTTTGAGAATAATAAAGCCTCTTGAGATCATTGAGTTTGGTCATAAGCTGAGGGGGGATTGAGATACAGATTGAATTGAATTGAATTGAATTGAATTGAATTGAATTGATGCCTTATTTTACGTGGCGAGACTGTGGCCATCAGAAGGAAATATCATGAAATATGTTACTATATGTACTACTTATGTATTATATATATATATATATATATATATATATATATATATTATACTATATATATATATTATAACTTATTGAACAGTAAAATGAATGGTTTTAGAGATTTCGGAAGCTCAAGAAATCATGTCGAGCATTATAGTTTCTACAAATACACCTACGTTCAGATCATTTTGTTTCTGTCGAAATGGTATCGCATGAAATTAAATGAGCCATAAGCAAGTAATCGGGTGCTGTCCTTGGAAAAGACGCGCCACTGGGTTGTCACCTGCCTCGCAGACGATCCTGCCGGCGCGCCGTCTGCTGGTTCTTGCTCGTTTCGCGCGGTCGCTATTTTTAACCGTCCGCACAATTAGCATTAGTGGCGCGTCGGCGCTGGCTCCGTCGCCTCCTCGCGCACCGCTTCACCGCCGCCGCGCCTCCGTCGTCGCTGCCGCACGGGCACACTGTTCGTCAGCTGCCGGCACCGCCGCCACCATGCCGCCTCAGGCCCGCACAGCCACCACCGCTGCCTCGCCTCCTCCGTCTCCCCGTTCCTCCGCTTTCCCTCCACCCCCGGCCCTCTCCGGCTGCCTCCGGCCCCTCGGGCTTCTGCCGGTCTTCGGGCTTTCCGCGTCTTTGCCTCAACCGTCTCTGCTTCATCGTTCGCCACTACCTGTGCTTGCCGGAACTCTGTCTCCACCGCCCGCCGTCTCCGCGCACCACTATCCCTGCGCTTTTCTCTGCCGCGTCCCTACTCATGTCTGTAACCTCCACCACGCAGCTTCGCTTGCGCGTCTCACAGTCACCGCCTCCACCACCCCTGGTCCTCCGCAGTCCATGCGCCTCCACCGAATCTGCTTTCAGCTGTTCTCCCACCACTCCAACTTTTAACTGGCCGCCTCGTCGGCCGTCTCCGTGGAACGTAGGCGTTGTCGACGCTCCCCCTCTTGCCGGCTTGTATTTTCTTCATTCGCTCTCTGCTCGCCTTAATTCACAGCAGTTTTGCTTTATTTACTTCTCTTTCGAACCTCTTTGCGTTATGTCTCTTTCGTCTCTTCTCTTCCGCTCTCTTTTTTCTTCCTGTTCCTTCTCTGCCCCTGACTTCGTCGGTCTTTCATGTCTTTTCACATTCAAACTTCTAGTTTCTTCCTTCGTCTCCTCTGTATCTTGCACTATTCTATCTCATCCCTTCGCAAAGGTGCAATGATTATTTTCAATTTTTTGAATTTTCGGGGATAGTCTTTGAACGTTTCGAGATATTCCTTTTGTTGTCCTTAAATTTTTTTCTTTATTTTTCTCGTACGATGAGATTTTTTGTTTTCTTCTTTCATCCGTCTCAGTGGTAATTTTTCGTAGTTTTCGCTCATTAATTTAATTTTGCTCTTTCACTTCATATGTCCTTTCCTGTTTTACTGTAATATACTTTATGCTTCATCATTTTTCAAGTATGTAATTTATTTAATTAATTGGGCTTTGTGTGTGGCACAACAAATTTATGCACGAAGGGTGAGAAACAAGTGATTTACTACAAAGACCATGAACTGAACCTTCAGATTTCATATGTAGAAAAGATGACTGTTCAAATGAAAAAAGTAATCCGTAAAATATATTTAAAATTTGTTGGAATATTTATTTTCTCTTCTCACCACAAGGATATTTTAAAGTTCTGCGGAAACAACCAATTTATTTCATTGCGCCTGCTAAATACTCCTTTTTTACTCTCAACTTCTTGACGTTCGTCACGTCTCCTTAGTCTCTTTCTCTGCTGTTCTATTTCGATGCCACTCCACTTTTGCGTGCGATTTCTCTCCATTATGTGAATGTCAACGCAGCCACGCTAAATCGGGATGCAATTCGATGCATGTCGTGTTCCGGTTCCCTTTCTTTCTCCTTCATCGTTACTCACCGTCTCCTTTTGTCATCCCTCCTTCTATCCAAACATTGACTCCTTTTCTCTCTATCCTTCCCACCGTGTTTCTACTTCGTCACCTCCCTGCCTTCTCTTTATCTTCATTCTTCAATCGTCGTTCACTCCTCCTGCGAGTCGCGCCCTCCTCCTGTTCCTCTCGTGGTCCGCCCCCCTCCTCGTTCTCCGCGAGGATGCAGCTGCGCACACGCTGCATAAGTACTGTTCTATTCCGCTCACTTGAAGGTCAGGCGGGCGGCGCGGGAGGGTGTGGTGGGTGGGGTGGCTGTGGCTGTGGCTGTCTGCGTTCACCGCGACGCGCTGGCTGCACGCTCCAAGATTAGCGTACCCAGAAAAGTTAATGGCGCTGCGCACGGAGGAAGTTGCGGTGCCGGTGTGTGCGGGAAGTGTGCGAGAGCGCGCCGTCTGAAGCGTGCGTGACGGATTGGGCAGTGCTTGTTCTCCCCCCCCACATCCCACCCCTTCCTCCCCGACGCCGCCGCTGCCATTCAGGAAGGTGTGGAACGCTCACGCGTGCCGTCGCCGCGTGAGTGGTGTGGGTGTGTGTGTGTGTGTGTGTGTCACGGCCCTCGGGGCGGTCACGCACGCGGAGAGACGAGACGGTATTTGAACACGGGTATTAGCGGCTTTGGGAAAAGCGTTGACCTTCCGGAGAGGGGGGAGGAAATTAATTCTTGTCGTGCACGCGAACCGCAGATTCACGAACTGTCTAACAGATCAGCTCCCCATGCTTTTTGTGTGGCGCGGTGACGCTTTCCGTCAAAAGATGAAGACCGCACATAATTGTAATTGCACCTCGAAGAATTGAGCGCAGGAAGCATTAAAAATAAGTGGTTATAAACAACAAACATTATGCGTCTACGTCTCATAAAAACATATGTTAATTAGATGTTCTGTTTTAATGGATCGGTTATCTTCGTGTGCCTTCCAACATGTGAAGTGAATATTTGAAAGAAGTACTCCGGGAATTGTTTGTACTGCCGCTGTCCTGCTAGCTCGATGTGTTTCTGGTTGAGAACATTTAGTGGCGCTTGCAATTAACTGCACCGTGGCAATTAACTCCGAGTAATTAACTGCGTTCATACGCTAAAATGTCGGTGTTGGTGTCTGGCTTGTGACTGGCTTACCTAAAGAGGTCCCTCAGAAATTGGATTTGTGTGCGTCGAATGATACTCTGGCCCGGACGATCTGTCACTAATTACTTAATTATTATGTCACTCGAGTGTGAGATGTTAACCTGGCGCTCCGCAATTCACGTGTACCATAGCTGTCTCTGTAGTTGCATTTAGTCAAGTATTGCAACTCTACAATTGAATGTAGCATATTTCTTTTTTTCTATTTCTCCGTAAACTACCTTCATTTTCCTTGTGTTGTGTTTATTTCTTACATATTTTGGGACTTCTAGTGTTATTGAAACGCATTTCCCTTTGCGAACTGTCCAATGTACATTTACATAAGAAATGTAATACGTAAATATGCTTGTAATTTTTTTATTCAATCCTACAAAATAAAATGATTTAACCTTCAAAATATTCTATATGTGATGTTTTATGTTGAACTATAATGCATTTTGACTGATGATTGATTAGGGATTTCGGGCGCGTCAACAGCTAAGGACATGTCCCGTAACTCTAGTGCAGGTATTTCGCTCGGGAGGTGGCGATGACCTTTCTGACCTCTGTTGGTTGGTGAGATCCGCGCCGACCTAACCGTCGTCTAGCAGGGTTTTTCCTCAAGCAGGAATATCCTACCAGCGGGGTCCCGCCCAAGCTGAGAGAAGCTCTAAGCTACGGAAACTGTCTCCCGGCATGTGTTGTAGAGTAGAGAGATGTAAACGTGTGTTTGTAAATAAGGTTGAGGATGTGAAAGGAAGAGGAAGGAAAGCGCGCGGTCCGTAGCCCATTTTTGGGGGTATGCCCTGGTATTCACCTGGTGTTTGATCGGAGAATTCACATCAGAGGTGCCGGAAGCTAGAATTCTTCTCCAGACAGCGAGAGAATTCGGCGAGCTATGTAGCTAGTGTCGAACATCCTGCCACCGAGGGGACTTGGTGACAGTTGGCGCCCTGAGCGGCGTGAAGCGCATGAACGCGCTTTGCCCGTTTCTCGCGGGACTTGAAGAGAGCGGCGGCGGTGGCGGCGGGAGGCGGGCGTGCGGCACTGCGAGGTCGCCGCCCTGCGCGCTGGGAGCGTGTGAAAAGCGCCCGGGGCGTCGGCGCGCGCGACTGCTGCTCTCCGCTCGCTCGGCAGAGCTTGCGCCTGCGGCGGCGGCGCGCCTTACGCCGTCACGCACTCTAATGCGTGCCGCAGGGTGGGCAGGACGGGCGGGCAAGTGAACCGGGCAGAGCGGGTGTGGCGTGGCGGAGCGGGTGTGGCGTGGCGGACGGTGAGGCGTGGCGGAGCGGGTGTGGGGGGTGGAGCGACTGTGGTCGGGCAGAGCGGGCGGGTGGGGCGGAGCAGGTGAAGAAGGGCGGGTGGACGGGGCATGGTGAGTGACCAGACGGAGCGTGTGTGGCGGGGTGGAGCGGGTGAGGCGTGGCGGGCGGAGCGGGTGTGGCGGGGTGGAGCGGTTTGGCGTGGTGGGGCGGAGAGCGGGTGTGGCGTGGCGGGGGGTCGGAGCGGGTGTGGCGGGCGGAGCGGTGTGGGGGGTTGGAGCAGGTGTGGTGTGGTGGTGGCGTGGCGGGGCGGAGCGGGTGTGGCCGGGCGGAGCGGCGGACGGGGCGGAGCAGGTGAAGAAGGGCGGGTGGGACGGGGCCTGGCGAGTGATCAGACGGAGCGTGTGTGGCCGGGTGGAGCGGGGGTGAGGGCGTGCGGGGCGGAGCGGGTGTGGCGGGGCGGAGCGGGTGTGGCGGGGCGGAGCGGGTGTGGCGGGGCGGAGCGGGTGTGGGCGGGCGGGCGTGGTGTGGTGTGGTGGCGTGGCGGGCGGAGCGGGTGTGGCCGGCGGAGCGGGCGACGGAGCAGGGCTGAGGATGAGGGCGGGCGGGGCGGGCGTTCGGAGTCTGAACGTTGTGTCCCGGGGCATTGTAGAGCCGCGTGGACGGATAAGGCGCGGGCGGGCGGGGCGGGGTAGGGGCGGGGCGGACGAACTGTGGGGTGGGGCGGGCGTTCGGGTGGCTGGGCGTTGTGACCCGCGGCGACGGAACGGTAGGCAATGAAAGAGCGGGAAAGGATGATGAGCCTCCAACAGCGAACTTTCAGTGATGGTTGTGAAAGAACTGGGCAGTGGCGGTAGAATGGAGATGGAATAGAAAGCTCGGGAGTAAATTTATTTTTTATTACCAAAATTCTTTAATACGAGACCAATACCCCAGCTATATGACTGTTCCTGCTTTAATTAATGGGTCGATAGGTATGACGATTTATGAATGATGTTGGAGCAATGGTGAAATGAACCGACTTAGTCTGCCTCACATTCTACATCGATCGACCGACATTTGGTCCCTGTGGATTGGAGTTGGGAATTGTGCTGAAGACACCCGGCCAAGGGTTTCCTCACAGAGTAAATTGCATTGGACGAAACGAATGGATGAAGCATACTGATGTGTTGTACTGGAATGTATATTCTTATTGAGAAGGGTGGCAATGCAATATTAGCAAGACATGGTGCGATTTGATATGCGATGTCCGATCGATACGATTAATAATGATGATAAATACAAATTACGTCACTGAAGGGCGGTTTTCCTTTACTTTAACCTACGGATCAGATGTTGGAGAGCTTCTGACAAAAGAAGGGAAAATCTACTGGCCTTTGAAATAGGGTGGCCACTTTCTGGAAACGTGGAAAAGTGGTAATAAAATCAGGAACTTTTATTGCTCTTGAAAAGTCGGGGAAAATCGGAGAATTTGTTGAAGAATCGTTAGAAGTCAGTAAAAATGTTCAGAGACTTAAAGAACTAGATATTATTCCTTAAAATGATTAGTTCAGTATTTTTTGTTAAATTTTCTGTTGTGAAAATATTGCTAATTTGTACTTTTTCACGGCGAAATAAAAGAGTTGACCGTTTAGTTTGAAGCTGCCTTTAATCGTTTTTTTTTGAAATAGTGTGAAATTAGAAATCTTATCAGGGAAATATTTTTGAAACACCTAGGTAATCCGGAAGTAGTCAGTGAAATTGTTTCCCAGGAAATGAGTGGCTACAGTGTGGAATTAAACATTGGCCTACAAGCTTGATCAAATCAGAAAAGTTAAAAGGATATTTAATGAAATTAAATGGGAAAATTAAATGAAATGAAATGGAAATTTGAAATAAAAACATTCTGTTAGGCAGACAAAAACATTGATTTGGAATTAATACGTTATGGGTTTGATAAAGGTATAATGGCGAAACGGTTTCCATAACTTGCTTAAAGTTGGAAAACCTAAACATAAATGGTAACAGAAAGCGCTTCTAAAGGCCATGATGAAAAGAGAGAGCTAATGTCTTCTTTAGATGGGTGGAAATGTCTCTAAACTGAGAAAGGGGAATTATAACGTCAATCAAGTTATATTTTATAAAGTCGTTCTTGTTCATTTATATATGGTTGACATTGTCTCAACCCTGTAGGTACGAGTGTTCCAGTCTCAAAGGTGACGAATTTTTGGAACTAGCTGGGTCGAATTCAGTCGCTGTCTGGTGTAGCATTCTAGCGGGAGGATACAATGATCGGTAGTTTTTCTTGGTTTTTCCTATCAATACCAGGCGAATGTCAGCGCACAACGGTTCAAACGGGCCACGGAGCATCCGCGATCTTTCCTTCCTCTTCCTCCTCGAAACCCCTCCCCTTACATAAACAAACATACATTATCCTGAACTACACTACCGCACATGTCATGTGCCTAAGAGCTTTGTTCCGGTTGGGACGGGGTATCGCTGAGGAGATACCTAGAGACGGAATTCCGCTGCTAGCCAAGATAGAGGACGGCGTCGGATCTCACCAACCAGGTGAATGGGGAACAGCCCCTCCTCCAGGCTTAAAAAGAAACTGTCCCTACTATAACGAGACTAAAGATCATAGCAGTTGACGAGAGGAAATACCAATCAACCGACTGTTATAATTTGTCGTCAGAGTACTTAAAAGAGAGCCTTAATCTCGACATTCACTACAGAAAGAAATGAAGCTACGACTAGCGGTAGCGGTTGAAAAAAAAATATCCAAGTCGTGGAAACCAACGGCTCAGCGACTTCTCCGGAACGGGTGGAATTCTGAACAGCGCGGTCTCGCATCATAAACCGAGGCGCCAACCTCACGAACGGACGGTGGGTTTCGTGTTTGATGCGAAAATAAAATTGGCCGAGTCGCTGCGTGCGTGGCGGGGCGGCAGTGGAGGAAATGGAAGGGAGAGACGAGGAGGGAGAGACGGGGTGGGGAAGGAGGGGAGGGAGAGAGGGGAAGGGAGGGAGGGGCGGGGAGGAGACTTCCCAAGAGGGGAGGGAGAGGAGGGAAGGGGGTAGGAGGGAGGGAGGAGAGAGGGAGGAAGGAGGAGGCCCAAGTGCGCTCGCTCGATTCGGTTGTGCACGCGAGGCGGCGCGGCGGTGGGCGGTTAGTGGAGGAGTCGAGCAAGGAGTCTTTAGTAGTGAAGGGCAGTTAGGAAAGCCGTACCGGGCAAAGCAGTGTTGGAAATGGCGTTTTTGTAAATGTATTTATTTATTGTCGATGTATACACAGTTCAGTTCATTCGCTTTATCATATGAAGGTCTTGGGGCAACGATAAGATAAGTCCCAACAGCCACAGTAGCGCCCCGATAATCGTAAATATTAATATCTCGATTTTGGTAAAAATGTGGCTTATCTTGTTACGATGTAAGTCTGGTAAGCGGTATATTTGTGATAGGCATGTGGCAATGACAAGGTGAACATCTCCTAATAGATATTAATATTTACGAATAGCCGGAGCCTTGCTCTCGCTGTGACTTATCTGTGCCTGCTCAAAAGCCCCTCATGCGTGTTGGTTTCACTCAAAACCATGACTTATTTTTAGGAAACTTTTAAGTTAATTAATTATATAATGACATAGGAGGCTCATATAACACTTATTTATTTGACTATTACTTAAAAATGATTGAGGAATGCTTATATTGGGGAATTTAGAGGTCTGGCATTTATATTCAAATGGAAATTATTAAAGAGGTCCGTGATGTTGTGGCCGATGGTAGCTTCAGTTCTTTACGAGATTTACTGTAATTGCCTAACTTATAATTGAGACAATTGTGCAGGAAGTGGGTAAGGTGGAAGTAGAGGGAAAGGTGATGCAAGCTGCAGCGTGGTTGAGCAAGAAATGCTCACTGTGTCAAGACAGAGAGAGGGGGAGAGAGAGAGAGCGCGCAAAGTAGCAGCCCCGCCGACGTCGTCACTTTGCTCACCATCACCGCCATTGTCACCATCACTATCACCATCGTCACCGTCATCGTTACCATTAATGTCAAAATCGTTACCGCCACCGTCACCGCCACCATAACCACCGCCGCCATTGTCATCATTACCGTCATTGTCACCGCCACCGCCACCGTCACCGAAACCTTCAACGATACCGTCATCCCTACCGCCACAGTCACAGTCATTACCGTCACGGCCACCGTCATCGTCACCTTCACCGTCACCGTCGCGGCCACCGTCACCGTCTCCGCCACCGCCACCGGGAATCCAAGTGTGCGGGAGGGGCGGTTCGCCTAGAGCGCCCGCGCCTCGCGCGCTGGGAGCGTACGCTTTACCATCCCACGCGAGGGGCTGAGCGCTCGGTTGTCGACGCGTCGAGGCGCGCCGGCCGGCCGGTCGGACGGCCGGAGAGTATATTGTGCAGTATATGCATGCGCAGTGGCTCTCCCTCACTCTCGCTGGGTGTTGGTGCAAGGCGCTCCTGCACGGATGGCCCTGTACGGCCCGAGGGCATGCAATAATCCGCCGCTTGCGCTTGTCTCGGCCGCGATCCTGTTTTCCTCATGCATTCTAATTAGTTTATGTCCATCACGGAGGAAAGAGGGACATAAAACGTCTTGCGAGTAAATGGAAGCTATTTATGTGTTTGGAACGGGAAATACCGCCGTTTGTGAACATACATAAAGAATTAATTAAACACAATATTACGAAATATTTATTACATCACAAATGTAATGTAGAAGACATAGAACGTGTCGCTAAATATAATTTGTGAGAGAAAGGTGAAATGTGTCGTTTTTTCACTAACGGGAGTACGAAAGTGCGTTCGCTAGTGAATATGCGACATAATTGATAGTTTTAAATATATATTGTTCTTTATTTTTGTCATTTTAGCTGCTGTCAAATGCAGAAAAAAAGTTTTCCTTCAAAGTACAGGTTACCGAATTGTTTCAACCCCTCTTCATATACTCGTATATCGCCATTAGCGGAAATATCCCTTTGACGAGCAAGCATTTATTTATTACAGTCATCTGTTAGACAGGAAAAGGAACGAATTTTGTTTTTGTAAAATGGAATTAATTTGATTGAGATGGTCCCGCTTCGCGTCCTGAAGTTTCACCCCACTCCACTCCACTCCTCCCCACAACTCCACCCCACCAACTCCACCCCACCAACTCCACCCCACTCCATTCCACCCCACCCCACTCCACTCCACTCCACTCCTCTCCACCCCACTTGGTCCCTGACACATACATCTGTTAGACAGGAAAATGAATCAATTCTGTCTATATATTGGAAGTAATTTTATTTTTATCCACAGGATCTCCTTTCTCCACTAATTCTTTCTTCCCTGTTCCTTTTGCTCTGGTACGTTCCGTATCATTCCTCCCCGTTCCTTTTCGGTCCGATCCTCTCTGTTTCTTTCCGTTCCCTTACATTGCGTTCCGTTCGAATCCATTTCGTTCCGTTCTGTTCGGTTTTGTTTGTTTCGTGTAAAGGCAGCACAGCTCGTTCCCTCCCTTTCTTGTCTCAATGGCAAGGAGGCAACGTGTGTATTAGTAACGTGGAAAGTCTAACGTATACGGATTTTCAGAAATGTGTTAGTGGTTGAAAATGTATTAAATATATTTATTGTGTTAACTTGCTTGTAACAATTAATTTGATATTTGATATTTAAAACAAACAAACTATTGTGTCTTATTCTTGGACCTAAAGAAGTACGCAAAAGTTGGTTGGTCCAAATGCTAAAATATGGAGTTCAATAACAGTCAGACATTTTTGAGGAACTTTATTTTATCTAATAATTTGTCTTAATACAATAATTATAATGTTGAAAAATGGCAACAAATTTAAAGTGAAATTCATTATTATAAGGCAGCTCTCCTCCTTCAACAAAATGTTTATACTACAAATTTATATATATATAGTATTTATTATAATTATAATATATATATATATATATATATATATATATGTATATTGTAACGTTTCTCCGTGGTGAATTAAAACCAACCCAATATTTAAACAATTACGTTTTATTCGGGAACAATTATACACTAAAATCTTCTTGGTCTATTACAGATATACTACACGTAATTATTTTTCTTTACACACGACTCCGTTCTCTTGATGATTTATTTACACAGTTCACTTCTTACACACTATTTATTTACACAGTTCTCTTCTTCTGTATCAGCCAGTCCGATGCTCTGTCCACGGTCCACTGCACTTGACCCAATTCCCGCACAGACCACAATTCCCCTGCGCAGACCACAATTCCTTGCGCAGACCACACTTCACTGCGCACACCAGGGTCTACTGCACTGCTGTTTACCGCGATGCCCACTTCACAGCTCAGCTTCCACTGCAGACTTCAAACTGCTGACTGCTGTTTCCCCACTGCACCACTGCTTACAGCGATGCACCCTTCACAGCTCCAGCTTCCACTGCAGACTTCAGACTGCTGACTGCTGTTCAACCACTGCACCACTCTTCACGCAATGCACATTTCACAGCACAGCTTCCACTTCGGACACACTGACGACTGACTGCTTCTCTGCCACTCACTGACGTCTTACTACCCACTGACTTCTACTCACGTCTTCTACTTACTGACTCGCGGCCGCCGGCAGCGGCGCATTTATACCTGCCGGCGCTTGTCTCCAGGCACCGGCATATTCTCGGCGTTTCCCACGGCTCGCGCATAGTCCGGAACCGTCTAGTTCGGGGGGGAGGGAAGGGGCGCCGGCAGATACGCAATCGCGCGCAGCGAATTCCGGCAGTGATGCAATATTCGTTACAATATATATTATATATATATATATATATATATATATATATATACCCGCCCATGCTTTTCTAACTATCGTGAACGTGTTTATAATTTTATTGTTTTTAATAATAATATTAATCACAAATTTTATAACGAATTAATCATTTTTTTCTCTGTATGGTGGTGGGCTTCGGCAGGAATTTCACGCCAAGCAAGCCGCCTCCTCTGCGCATGTTTTCCTCATTATCGATGTTGGCGCTTCCACTTTATTGGCACGCGTCTCAGGTTGCGTGGTGACGTTATCGCGTTAACTGCCATTACAAAGTTCAGACGCTTCCGCCGCATCAGATCAAGCCGGAGAGCCAAGTTGATAACTTTCATTGTTGTGAGGCAATGTTGTCGGCGGGTGCTGCGCCGTTGACTTCGTTTGTGTCTCATCGGTGCGCTAACGAGCGAATATTAATATCGTTTTCCCCGCTCAGTGCGAGGAGTGGGGGCGCGCAGGTGGCGGCAGTGTGAAGGGAGTGGAGCACGCGACACACGGCGGGAAGATGCGATACGGGGAAATGGCAAAGCGGAACTTGTGATGTTGGTGAGTGTCGATGATAGGCGGTTTCAAATTGTTGAGATAAGGATATCACTAATGAACGGATAAATTCTGGTGTAATAAAACGGTCCTCGGGTAATAGAAATATATTTTCCATTCAGTTATTTTATTTATAATTTTTTGACTCTCACCTTTTTTACAACTTTTAAAATGGATTCTGTTACATTTTTTCATAAAGTTTCCAGAGTTTTATTAACATTTTTGGTTGCGTGAGTGATCTTTGTTTTGATGCAGCATCTTTTATTCTCATTTCACTATAGTAAGTTTGAAGAAAACTTCGTTATTACATGTAATTTCAATTTTAACAAATCCAAGACAGACGCTGTAATATGTACAATTCAATCTCAAACAAACATCTTTTTAACAATGAGACTTGACACATTTCACATATTATGACATACAGTAACTTTGTATTTTGTTTTACACAGTCCACTCGTGTCAGCCGTTGTGAAAGGACTTTAGCGTGCAGAGTGCCCTGAAATTAAATATGAGTAAATAAAAATGAGACAATTCGCAAAGTGAGGTAAAACTACATGAGGATGTGTGAATATCGTGTAATTGTTATTGAAATGACAATAACTAGAGGTGAGAAAGCTGGATTGAGGGATTCTAACAAATATAACTTTCTCCTCTTAATGAATGTAGTAGAATGAGGAAACTAGTTGAGTCGGAAATAAAGAAAAAAATGTTGTGAATGTTGTACCCAAGTTTTGAATTGGAGGGGGAAGGAAGGGCAAGTACTCGTGTGTGAAAACGTTGACCGCAGCCCGAGACGAGCGGCTCACCTTGCTGTAGTGCGCTAGGAATGGCCGCTTCCCTGGAAGAGGCCGCGGGGGCGAGCGAGGAGCGCCGCTGAGCGCAACGCGGAAGTGCGAGGGGGAGGTCGGGGCTCCGACCGATGGGGCGAGGATTGGCTGTCGGGCAAACAGAGATCGATATCGACAGCGGCTCAGCCCGTTCTTTCGGACCGCGACTGCCTTCGCTGCTGTTCTTACTCCCTTCCGCCCTCCGCCACGTTTCCCTCCCCTACTCTCCCCTACCATCCCGCCCTCTCCCCCTCACGTTTTCTCTCCCTCCTTTTATCTGCCCCCTACCATCCCTCTCTAATGGTATTTCCCTCCCGCTCCTTTACCCTCCCGCTCTCTTTCCCTCCCGCTCTTTCCCTCCCGCTCTCTTTCCCTCCCGCTCTCTTTCCCTCCCGCTCTCTTTCCCGTATTTTCTCCGCGCTCTCTCTTCCTCCCGCTCTCCTTTCCCTCCCCTCTCCTCTCTTCTCCCTCTCGCCGCTCTCTTTCCTTCCCGCTCTCTTTCCCTCCCGCCGCTCTCTTTCCCTCCCCCTCTCTTTCCCTCCCCTCTCTTCTTCCTCCGCTCTCTTTCCTCCCGCTCTCTTTCCCTCCGCTCTCTTTCTCCCGCTCTCTTTCCCTCCCGCTCTCTTTCCCTCCCCCTCTCTTTCTCCGCTCTCTTTCCCTCCCGCTCTCTTTCCCTCCGCTTCTTTCCCTCCGCTCTCTTTCCCTCCCGCTCTCTTCCCTCCCGCTCTCTTCTCCCTCCCGCTCTCTTTCCCTCCGCGCTCTCATTTCAGCGTCTCTCTTCCTCGCTCCTCTTTCCCTCCCGCGATTTTTTCCTCCCACGCTTTTTTCATCCTGCTCTTTCCTTTCCTACCTTGCTTCTTCCTTCCCTCGCTGTCTGTTCGCGCCTTTGGTTCCACTCGCCATCCTCCCCCCAACTTTTGCCTCCTCCCATTCTCGCTCGCTTCCGCTCTCGCGCGCGGAGCTTCTGCGACCGCGACGAGGGAAAGAGGATGGTCGTGACGACAGTATAGAACGATTTTCTTAAGAATGGGATAAAGTGACAGTTCGCAAAACAAGTGAACATCACGTGTACTTCAGAAAAGTAAACATGTGCACCGTCACGAGTACGCATCTCACATTCAAGACTCCATTATAAAACAAACATAATACTGTCACATAAAAACTAAAACTAAATTCAATGTAATTTTTATAAAAAGAAAGAATTTTTACAGAAGAGCACAAAGCTTATACTTCCTAATTTCAATTATTTCTCGTGGCGCACTATCTTTTCGAACGAGGACATCACAGCCAGGGAGCGTCGTAACAATTTACAAGTTAGCCAACTGCAAACGAACGAATGGAGGATGGGGAGTCTAATAAAGTTCAAGGGCACAACGCCCACAGAATCGTCAGTTGTGTTGGCAACGCTAGCTGTCAAATCATCCCATTCTAATGCAAATCGGACAATAGTAATGGCTAGCACTCGTGGCAGAGAATGCTTATTTTGAATCCAAAGCACTGCGATATTGAAGTTAAAGTGCCAATGAAAGAGAGAGTTTGGGGCGAGGGAAAATAAAATAGTACATATTTAGGTCAGGGTTGCAACGTCTGGAAATAACGCAGTTCAGGAGGACGGAAAAGAAGGCGGTGCAGGGAATAAAAAATCACGCGAGATCAGATGTAGAAAGATGGACGAAGTTGAAAGAGAACATAGATAGAAGGAAAGGGAAATATAAGGAGAGGGGAAAAAGAGAAGAATAGTAAGAGAAAAGTCCAGAAATGAGGTATAAATAAGAGAAGCGCTGATGGGGAAAGAATTAAGAGGACTCAATGAGGAAGAATGAAATAAAGAGAAGGGGATAAAGATTATGGAGAAGAAGAAAGAGAGGAGAATGAGAAAAATAAGGAAAGGTGTGAAAAAAGAAAAGGAGAAAAATGGCAACATAAAGGAGGCGTAGAAAGAGAAGAAATTTAGAGTAAAAGAAGAGAAGGAAAGCGACATCTGGAAAGAAGAAGAGCAGAAGCGATCTGAAGCACCGGGACGGGTGGGTGGGTGGGCAGGCCGGAGGTGGCTGTCTGACGTGCGATCCCTTCGCCTCTGTTTGTTCGCGTCCCGCCCGAGAGGGCTTCGACAGTCGCTCCACTTGCCAGTGCCTGGCAGGGTTGAGGGGGTGGGGGGGCACCAGCTCAGACAGGGTGCGAGGAGGGCGCAGGCTGCTGCTGTCCCTTGCGCTTAAGGTGAAGAACGACGCCGCAACACGACTCGCCTTTCAACGCGATCACCAGCCCGTCTCGCGTTGCGGTCGCCCTCCCCCCGGTCCCTCTTCCTAAGGCCTAAGGCGCTAGAGTATGGAAGATCTCCGAGGCGACACGGAACCTGCGAGCTGGAGGCTCTTGTCAATCGCTAAGCGCATGATAACTTCGCTTCACGTCGTCTTGTGGCGTGGTCGCTTGCTTCTACGTTCTTCGACTCTTGTCGATTATGTTTTTTTATCGTAATTCGTTTCAAAAAGCTGACTAGCGTAGGTGAGGCTCAGGGGTTCAGTTGATGTCACTAGAGTGCCTCTGACGGGAAGCCCTAAACTTTCAAGTTTCGACACTAGCTACACGACAGGGCTTGGTCGAATTCAGCTGGTGTTAGCAGAATTCTAGCGACCGTCTGCTCTGATGTGTAGTTTTCGTGGTTTCTCCGATCACCAGGAGAATGCTAGAGCAGTACCCTAACAAACGGAGCGCATAAGATCGTTTCTTCCTCTTCGTTGTCCTACCCCCTCCCCTTGCTCACACACACTTACACTCACATGCATTACATTAGCACACTTGCCGGTCGGGAGCGTGGAGCTTGCCCCTCCCACTAGACTAATGACCTTAGCGCTTGGAATCACTAATACAGCAATATATCACAGGCTCAATATTCCTGACCTTTTTCAAACTTGCTTCCTTTCCATTCTCATTTCGGGTTTTACTCTCTATCTCAATGCACTTACTTCCCTCATTCTCATTCGAGGTCTGCCATCTTCCTTTATTTTTTATCGTCTTTCAGCCTAATCACCACGCTTCCTCAGATGTTTGAACACCTGCCCTCCGCTTCACCATAATCCTCCCAACTCTAAAGCTCTCGCTTATGGAAGACCTTCAAAGCTGCAAGAAACCTGCCAGCTGGAGGTTCTAGACTCTTTGCAGATAGTTTGCACAATTATTACGTATTCATCATATTCAGCATTTGACTTACTCGTTTCTTTCTGATTCTGGCTTCGATTAATTAGATTGATTTTATAGACATATTGAAAATGGCTATTTTCTTTTACTGTTTTGGGTATTTTTCCTTGTCATTCATTTGATGAAAATCCCTTCTCTTTTTATCTAATTCCAGTTCATCTAAATATTTTCTGCTTCATTTATGCATATCCATTTTGTCGTCCCTTGACTCCGATTCATTCTTTTATTAGTAATTATTAATATATAATTAAATATGGATTGCAATCCATATTTCAACCCGTTTCGTGCCTTTTTCTCTTCTTTATTCCCGCTCATCATATTGGTTCGTCTCATTTAGATATATCCCCACACGTTTCTGCTATCGTTCAGCAGTTTTTACCGTTTTAAACTCTTGCCTATCCGACTAGACGCAAATTTACCTTGGAGTCGATGGCAACCACTGCTGATTTTCCCTTTTCTAAGACCCGTCGGAGAATTTGAGAGCCAGTGGAGAGTATTAGATCGTTATGCGGTGTGCTGGGCTAATTTAATTATGAACACTCCGTAATCCCTGAATGACTTGCGTTGGTATTCAGTAACGTGTAATTGGATTTATTTTGGCGTAAACTAACTGCATTAGTTAATTCAAAGGTCTCGCGAAGCACACTGCCGATGAGCGAATGCAACTCTCAACATTGATCTTTCACGGATAATGTTGCTAATTATTCTTGCGTAACAGACTCCAATTCCTACGTAATGAGATCAGTTATGTAACGAGAGCATGATTTCGCTACGTGGTTGTAAAAGTGATGTAATTGATTTTACGTTTTTCAATTTTAATTATTAGGTGATTCGCAACATTTCATTATAAAATGCATTCTTTAAATGAAAACGGGCATTTAATTTCCCCAGTATGTACGTCCTTTGGGGCTTGTTCATCGCGCTCGGGAGTTCTGAGATTCGTCAGTGAACAGCCGCACAGCAGAGTGGCCTGCGTGTGACACAAGTCCACATTGGGACCTCGCCTGTCGTTGTGGAAACACGCCCCTCGCGTAGCCGAAGCCGTCGCCATACGGCTGTGGGCTTTCGGATGAAGTGGCGCGGAAGTGTATGATCCCGGCAGGGAGCACGGCTGCGCGCGGCCGGCTGGGCCTGGCCGGGCCAGAGCGTGCGGCGCGGGCGGGCGGGCGGTGTGCGCTGGCATGCAGTGGCGCTGTTTGCGCACCTAAGTCGATTTTCCAATCGATGGCGTACGACAACAGTGGCAGACCAGCGACGTCCTTCCGCGGGATTATTGGAACGCGGCAATCTCTGGCAATGGCCAGCGTCG
>BOPP01000033.1:5548587-5581306 GCA_017312745.1 Gryllus bimaculatus | reverse complement strand
GCCTCCATAGCCTCCCTCTCTTTTTCTGCATTGATACCTTATTGCCGAGCTCGTTCACATATATCATTTCTTGAACCTCTTATACTGTTGCTCCTATGTAATGCCGTCACTTCATCCCGTCGCCTTCCTCTCCTTCGTCCTGTTCCCCTTTGACCTACTACCAGGATTCCTTTCGTTCCGAAGCCCCTTCGCCCTGCTTCCCTTTCTTCTGTTTTCCGTTCGTCCTGCTTCCTCTCCGGACCGGATCCACTCCATTTCACTTTTCCTTCGTCCTACTTCCCCTTACTTCTGCTTCTCCTTCACCCTGCCTATTTATTCTGCCTCCCCTTCGACCTGCTTCCTCTTCGGCCCGGATCCCCTACGTTCCGCTGCCCCTTCGTCCTGCGACCCCTCCCACCTGCTGCCCCTTCCTCCTACCGCCCCTCAATCAAGCTGTTTGCCCTTCTCGCCGTCCAATCCGTCTGGTTGGCCACCCACCCCGCGTTGCGTCATCAACCGCATGGCCGTTGCCACCCGCACCGCCGGCCACGCCGCGCACCAACCGCTACGTCATCCCTGCGGCCCGCGCACCGCCAGTGAGCTTCGCGTTGCAGGCCCCGGCTCCCGGCGCAGAGGAATGCGTTTATTAGAGTAGATTAGATTTATTATTTCTGCAGGTAGGTATACAACCTGGTGCTAGAACACTACAATTTACATATTACAACTAAAATTAGTAAAACACTGTAATTTTAAAGCATTTTAAGACAACAATAACACCATTACCTCCCCACTTTTTGATTGTCCTGCACGGAATTTTTAACTAATAGATACTCTTCACTTCACGTTACTTCACAACACATGCACCTCACTTCTCTCTCGACTTCTCTATTGCACTACACTTCACAACACGTCACGACACTCCAATTCAATTACTACTTTAAATTTAATTATATATTTAATAAACCACTGCAATTAATAGTGATTATCACAATAATAATAATAATAATAATAATAATAAATAACAATTATAATAAAATAATAACTAAAATAATAACTATTTTAATGAGCGTAACTTACTAATACATTTTACAAATGTCCTTTGTTAATCTACTTTTTAAAGTTTGTACAACTAGAGGAAAGGGTTCCATAGCTGTCGCAGGTAACTTATACCAGTCCGTTATTGTTACATATATGAATGAAAATTTTCCATCATCTGTTCTCTGTGGCTTGAACTGAATTTTCTGCTTGTGATCCCCTCTACGTATGTACGTGGGTCTATCGAGTCGAATGAAAATATCTTTCCAAGCTGAATAGTCGGCATACGCTTTGTACATGGAACAGATTCTTGCCGTAACCCTCCTGACTTCTAGAGACTCCCATTCTACTTTCTTCCTATTGCTGCGGAAAGTAAGTTTACACGCTCTTCTTTGTATTCTATTCAAACATTCCTTTTGTGAATTTCTATAAGGGTACCAACAAATCGCCCCGTATTCCATTATTGGACGAACCAAAGATAGGAAAGCTTATTCTCTGGCTTTCGAAATACTCTTTTTTAGTATTCACAGAGTTAAGACGAACCATTGACCTACTTTTCTGACGAGCTCGACAATCTTTGCTCTCAGGATTTGTTGGGAATTTTTCTGCCTTGAACTCTGAATATAGTGGTAACCCCTCCGTAAGTGTGGGTGCATCGTTTTTGGAAACAGTTTTTCCGACGAGGTAGATAAGATTCAGAAATGATCATTTGAAAACACGGAATGTACGTTATTTATTCATTTTTTTATAAATTTGACAGAAGAGTTAAAAATGAATCATATGATAATGATGAATCGTTATAATGTAAGAGATTTTTATTGGTTTATTTTATTTATACTTTATGTAGTTCATACTGAAATTAAGGGAGACGTGCTCACGGTTGGTTGTTACACGTCATCAATAGATTTCCTTCGTGATTGGAAAAAATGGCATCACTACTTGATCATTTTGTGAGAACTTTACACATTATCTTTTTTTCTTACTGATGGCGACGTTTCAAACCTTTTCAGTGCTATGTTACCTAAATTTATTCTTTTCACATTTATTCGTACATTTCACAAAAAAATATTGATGTTCTGGCGATCTGATTTTATCTCTGGTATGAATTCTTCTTACAATTTTGTTACCAAAATCAGAAATTCGTAGAATTTGTATTTTTGATCAAATCCATTTCTTTAATAAGCGTGAACTGATGATCCTTTGCTTGCGACCACTACCACATTCTCAACTTTATCGTCAACATCGCTATTCTTTTTCTTCGTACACTGCGTAAGCAAGCCATCACGCCTGGTTTATTTTCCATTATGATTATGATTTATAGACTTTAAGATTTTTTAAGTGACTTCACAATATTTATCAATTTTGTCTCTTCTTTGCAGGTGAGTTTTTGGTCTTCGCACAACCAGAATATACAGAAATACGCCGACAGCAAGGGTGAGTGATGTTTTGAGGCATTTGCATTTGCCACACGCCTCAACTACTGCAAGATTCAATTCAGTGCATCCACAATCTTTGAATATCGCTTACAATGTAATCTCGGTCACAAGGCGGAATTAATTTATTGCTCTGAGTAATCGTTAAAGTGTTCCTTAAAACCCCTCGATCAGACGTTGGAACCACAAGATGTGTATTATAAGATCTCTAGCCGTCCAGTTGCGATTACTTCAAGCAGAGCTGTTCCTGGTAAGTTTTGTGCGTACTCTCCTTACGACGCGCACGAAAGTCTCGTTAAGTCTGGAGAGTTTCCCAAAGCAGAATGTATTATTACTTGCATATTCTTATCTCGGGCTTTGTTAGACAAGGATCGTGCATTACTTGTTTCCCGGAACGTTCTCCTTCTCTGCTTAATGCATTTTAAACACGGCGGATACAGAACTATGCGTTTCTACGGTTCAACTGTGGAAAGGAGTTGGGTGGTCATTACCCCCAAACACTGGTTTGAGTTACTCCACCCTTTCTTCCGTCCAAATGTTAATCACCGTTTTCGTTGCCGTCATTTCTGCCTTTCTTGCATGGCTGTTTTTGCTCCTTGTAAATACACTGTTTTTCCACTTTTTTCTGCATTTTATTGCTTCTTTCTTACATATTTATTTGTCTCCATCTTCACATTTCATTTAGCTTCTCTCAATTCTGCTTCAATGCCTTATCTTATGCTGTGTTCTCCACGTTTTCATATTTCACTCTCTGTCCTCGTGTATATCACTTTCCTTCTTAACATTATCTAACTTCCCATCGCCATTCTTTCACCTCATCTCCAGCATGAAATTTTCTTCTAATATTTCACCAAGTGGATTCCTCGGTGAAATGTGCCAGTGGTGCCTCTTGCCTTCATCCTACGGACCTTCATCCTACTTTTACAAGGTGCCTATTTTAATTCTTTAATTTTAATCCTTCGCCGATGCATGCATAATTTTATTCCATTCGCCTACAGGGAGAGGTGACTCAGGGCATCACGTGGTGTCACTGCAGTGCCTCTGACCGGGAAACCTAGGTTCCTGTCCCCAAAGTGGCTAGATTTTTGACACTAGCTTGTCAGCTAGGCCAAATTCAGTCGCACCCCGAAGGAGAATTCTAGCGGCCGGCTGCTCTGATCCCTAGTTTTCCGTGGTTTCTCCGACCAACACCAGGCGAATGGCGGAGCAGTATCCCAAGAAATGGGTCACGGACCGTGCGCGATCTTCAATTCCTCTTCCTTGTCCAATCCTTACCCCTTACACACATTTGCACTAATATTCACTACACTACCACACATGCCGCGAGACCGGTCACGAGCTGGACCTTGACCTGGCTGGAACGGTGCCCCGCTGGTAGGAGATACCTGGATGGGGAAAACCCCGCCAGCCGACGGTCGGCACCCAGGTTGGCGTCGGATCTCGACATCCTGCGGTGGTCGAACACTGCCACCATCCAAGGTAAAACATGCGCTACACTTACGGGAATAATGACCTTGGCCGTTGGCATGCCCGGAATGACTAACAACCAACCAACACATGCACATCTCATTCCCCTCCATCCGCCTCCTTCCCGCCCTCCGAGCCTCCCACGTCTTCCTTCTTTACCTCTGTCCTCAACACGTCCGCCCCCCAATTGATGGCGTCCGCCGCCGTCGCGTCCCCTAATCCCGGCCGCCGTCTGCTCCGCAACCTGCGAGTCCGCGTCGCGCGGTCGCCGCTGCTCCTCTCTGCAAATTGTCGCGCAGCCTTCGCCGCTGTCGCCGCCGCCGCCGCCGCAGTCTTGTCGGTTGAGCTCCGTGTCGCCTCCGTGAAACTTTTATCACGGCCGAAATAAAAGGACGGCGGCGGTAGAGGGCGACAGTGGCGCACTGTGGCGTGAAAGTCGCGAAAGGGGTCGGAATTCAATTTTTCAAGAACCTCCGATTTTCATAATTGAAGTTCGTAGAAAGAGAAAATTGCCCAGTGCTTAATGTTCTATATCAGGTATTATCAATCCTTTTCCTATATCGTCTTTTTAAATGGTTAGCTTCTCGACCTCTCTTCATTTTTTATAATATAAAGTTTCATCATGACACACAAAAAATGCACATAAATGACTAAATAAAACAATTTCACAAAGAATATGTACAAATGTTTTAAAAAATATTATTTTTTAGATGTTATTTTCTTTATTATTTAAAATCGCATTTTAATAAAGATTGGCGCACTTCAGAGCGCTGGCTCACAAAATTTAAAGGAGATTTGCTCAGAGAAAACGCATGGTAAATTCAAAGAAAACAGATTCAGGAAGCCATTGGGCTTTGTTTAAACGAGAAATGTGTGTACCCACATGATGAGCGATGATCGTAAAGACAACGACTGCCTTACGGCTCGGGCAAGCTGGTGATTGGTACGTCATAGGCTCGCTCTTCGCAAGCCAGCTGAGATTTCTTAAATTAATTTAACATCGGGAAGATTGTGGGGAATCGGATTGTAGAGAGGCTGTCCCAACCAATGGATTTTTCTATCATTTTCTGTCCAGTGTCGAAACAACACTACATTAGAAACATGCCTTATCGTCATCATAATATTTCCCTTCATCCCATCACCTCCCACAATAGGAATGGAGCACCGTGCAGGTACGTTCCGACGTAACCTACTAACATAACCGACGTATTGAATTGAATTTGCCTTATTTTACGTGGCGAGACTCGGGCCATCAGGCCCGCTCTTCCGTCTGCCCACGCAAATTTCGCTACGCTCCTTTCACCAACTAGCAGAGAAAGGAGGTATTTCTTGGGCGAGAAACAGGCGATTTTGAATTTAGCTCAGATGCGTCATTTAGGCTTGAGGATCTTTTACATGCAAGTAAATCTACGAACATGGGTCAGCCGGCTTTACTTCCCCTCCGAAGGAAGGCGTACGAAGGATTTTCTCGCCCTTAAAAATCCACGGCTTCGATCGGGTTTGAACCCGCCAACTTGGGTACAACAGTCCAGTACACTAACCGTTACACCATCGCCACCGCTAAAAGACCTACTTAGATGGCTCTGGGCACGAATTGATATCGCTGCAGTGCCTCTGACAGGAAGGGTCCAGGATTCAAGTCAAGATTTTCGACACTAGCTACGTAGCTACGTGGAATTCAGATGCTGGCTGGAAGAGTATTCTAGTGGCTGGCTGCTCTGATCAAAAATTTTCCGTGGTTTCTCCGATCGAAATCAGGGCAATGCCGGATCAGTAGCCTAACAAACGGGCGTCTTCGTTTTCCTATAATTACCCCCTTACACACACTTACACTAAGATGCACTACGCTACCACACATACCGGGAGACCAGTCGGGAGCTTAGAGCTTCTTCCAGATGAGGCGGTGCCCTTCTGGTGGGAGATACCTGGATGGAGGAAACCCTGCTAGCCGAGGGTAGGTCGGCGCCGAATCTTCTTATTCGTCGGGAGAAGACCGCAGCCACTTTCCGAGGAGAAAAGCATGCACTACACTTACGGGACTGATGACCCTGGTAGTTTACGTGACCGGAATCAGTGGCACTTACGGAACTAATGACCATAGTAGTTGGCGTGACCGCAATCAGTAGGCAGTCAATCAATGAAGACTTCGTCCGCTCTTTTGCGCGCCCAGGCCACAGTGCAGCGCGGCGTTCGCGTTCTCTCGCGGAGGGCAGGTCGGCCGGCGGGCGGAGGAAGACAGGGAGGGCGATGACGCGAATAGCCACCGTTGGAAATTCCCGCTGTTGCCAGTCGCGCCGCTGGCGTTGCACTGTATTTCGCTTCAGAGGGTATTTGCTTACAGATATATGGTCATATATCCTTCGCTCAGTGGCGTTGTAACGGTATTTAGTGAAACGGGCCATTTCTTCGTCTCCCCTCACGTTATAATTTGTTGTTTGACATATATGGCAACAAATCATGAGAAAACAATGTCGGTTTGCACACGAGAAAGTAGGTTACTTAATACTTGGATGGAATTTTATTTGAAAACACGTTTTAATAGTAAATAAAGTAAAACCTGTAATATCATGTTCATTCCATGCACCTAGGATGAAATTGACCTACAAATACTTTCGCTGTTCCTCACATCCCGCTGTCACATTTTACTTTTGTCCTAACTTGTTTGTGCTACTTCCGCGTGAAAAAAACGCATGTTGAAAGTCATGAATTGGAATTCGTCGTATTCTCGTTTCGAAGAGTCCTTCTGACGGCTCGATTATTCGCCCTTCCCAGCCAAGAAGGAATTTTTAATAAAAATGACATTTCCCGCTCACCGGCTATCTCGCCTTCCGCGAAACCAAAATAGGTGAGTGCCGCCGCATATTTGAACCCCGGTCGGGGTCCGCGGAGGTCCAGCGTCTCGCTCCGGCCCGACCGCTCTGACCCTCTCGCGAATCGCTCGTGGCGTTGGAATGCCTCGCCTCCCGACCGCGTCCTCGCTGCCCCTGCCCCGCGCCTTTTCTCCGCCCCTCCTCGCCCCCGCCACCTTCGCTTTGCCAAGCTATTTCCGCTGGACTAGAGGTTTCCAGTGGGAAAGTCACGGAGTACAACTTATGTGTAAAAGAATTTTGCGTAAGGCTGTCCTCAAACCCGCACTACTCAGCAATTTTAAAAAAAAAACACTGACACGAAGAGGGATCGTGTATCTGAAAATCTTGCTACAAGATAATACGACATTCTTGCCTCACTACTGGAATGAGCATTGTATTTGAATTAGCATTGCTGGAATGCGTGGATATGCTCTAAACGCATTTATTTGTGATATTTTAAACCCGCACAGTCTAATTTGTATTTGCTTTTTTTGAAACTGCTTTGTAGTTTTCCCTGTTAACTTTAGCTTTAGATTATTTTTTTTCAATACATATGGTATCCCACATACTAGGTCAATAGCTGTGGAAAGCACTTGTGGTACTCGTAACAACTCTGCTCTAAATCAAACGACAGCTCGGATTCCATATACCACGCCATCTCTGCCATCTTGTTCGTTCCCGGCTGACCGCGCAGTCCTCACCTCGGCCGTCTCCACTCCATGACGTTCTCGCTTCCTTCGCTTTAAACCAGACGTCTTCGCCTCCACGTCATCGCCGACTCGTCCTTCCTTGCCGATCGAGTCGTCCACGTTATGGATGAACCCGTTTTTCTTGTTGGCCTTCTTGGTGTTTCTTGTTGTCTTTCGTTGCTGTTATATCATCCCCCTCATTCTCCCCCGCTCCGTCGGACCGATTGGCTGTCATTTGTCTGACCCCACCGTTGTCTCTCCTTGCCCACCAACCTTTTCCACTATTGCGGCCGACCTCGCAGATTCGGTCAATCTCGCTGTCCTGGCCGATTTCGCCGATCCACCCATATATTTTCACCGTACCCGTCGTTCTCGCCGTCCCACCTGTTCCTGCCCTCTCACCTGTCCCCTCTCCCTACCCCTTTCTGCCACCCCAACCTTGCCTACCGGTCCATCCGTTTCTGAGGAACCAAAAATATTCCTGTTGTCCTACCCATTCCTGTCGAACCATCCATTCCTGCCGTCCCGCCTGTCCCCTCTTCCCACCCCTTCCTGCCGCCTCACTCGTGCCTGCCAGTCCATTCGTTCCTGCGGAACCTGAATATTCCTGACGTCCTACCCATTCCTGTCGTCCCACCTATTCCCGCCGGCGCAGCCGTTCCCGACGACTGCCAAAGACTCATACGTCCCTGTTATCCCTGGTAGGTTTTCTCCTTCGATGTCCCACGCGCGGAGTTCAGTGCGTGGCATTCCCAATGCCTTCCCCTCCCCCCCCGCCTCAGGGAATGCAGAACAACCGGCCTCTGGCGCGATGGGGTCCCCTCCCGCGGTCGCGGTAACGAGGAGAACGAAGTTCGGATTTGTGGTCAGCGGAAACGCGTTTAATCTCCCCCCCCCCCCGAGACCGTTGAAGGGGTTCGCTTTAACAAGCGGATGCCAACTTGTTTCCTGCCGGTCGTGTTAATTAAATTTCAGAAGTTGAGGATATTCGATTACATTTTTCATTCGTGTAATATATTTAAATGCAGAGCCTTTCTTCCTTTCTGCTCTCGTTCAGCGGGGGAGAGGAATTAGCTCTGTCTTCCTCGTGACTGCTGGTTGGGGCGTCAGCGACCCAGAGTTATTTGCGAGTCTTTACACTTTCTACCCCTTATTTACACTTAATCATAATGTCGTAAATATTTTTTTGCTTTTCTTTATTTATTTCTTTTTCTTTTTTACTTTCTTTCTTTTTTTCTTTCTTTCTCTGTAGTTCGGCCAGAAGGCCTTTCAAGAGCTTGAATACAATTTTTTTAATGGTCACTATAGGTTTTGGCAACATTGCAAATTGTAAACTCATTAAACCATGACTTAAATTTGGTAGTTTAAAATTGTTGTTTAATTTGAAAGATTTTGATTTGAATTAAATAATTTTTCTGCGTGTCAATATTAATAATACTAATAACTAAGGTGGACGCAATTTAACTTTTGGAAATTTGGATTTTATTCTACAAGGGATAGCAACATTACGGCCTGAGTCAAATTTTTGTGTTAGTGGTGTAAAGTTCAGTCAAGAGACAAATTTTTGAGGCTTTTTCAATATATGATTTCTAATGTAATCTACCTGTAATTCTCTATGAATTTTGGAGTTTGGTACAAACCAAGGTGCTTGGAGAATTAGCTATTAACACATTTTCGTGGGATGTAAATAACGCTGTATAATCAGCAGAAAGAGCAAATTTCCTGTATCTCATTTTAGGAATATCGGAAATATAAATATTGAAAAGTTTAGGAGATAATACAGAAGTAAATAATTCTTGAAATTATTTAAAAAATTAAAATATGGAATTTTGAATCTTCGTGAAACTTTCCTACGCCACAATACTAAAAAAATACTCTATTTCAGAGAAACCTACTTTTTTTCTCGTCCTCATTTTCTTGTCAGAGATTGGCACATCAGCTAGGTTGAACGAGAAGAGGTATTGTGTTCTTGATCGATCTTTCATGAATACGAATCTTCAGTATAAGCCCGATCGCATTAAATATAGACGAGAATGGGGAGATCTTAGATAGTGTGAAAACTAAATAGAGGGGAAAAGAGAAACACAAGAAGGGAAAGATACTGTTTCCTATAATATTAGCGTATTTCTTGTTATTGCTGGTTTGGTTTAACTGCTGTGAGCTCTCATGTCTACGAACCCTTGCAGGAATATTACTTTGTTCATGCGAGGTGAATTGACCAAAAAGCCGCCGCTTGAGTACCAGACTGTAAACGTCATCAAAGATGTATTACCTCGTCCTCGCTTAAACGTCCCGCACTCGCGGACAAATGCATTTCGTGGTGACGCGGCGTTCCAGAAAGGCGTCGCGAGGTGACATTGACGCCGGCCGGCCCCGGAGGCGGCACGCATCGCGCATGCAGGCGGACAACAGGCAGATGCACTTCACAGCGCAGCGCTCTTTTTCTCTTCTTCTTCAGTCCGCTCTCGGCTCCGCGGAGTGCTCTTGTCATGCATCATTAATGCACGCTGGAGACGGGCTTCGCGAACTCGGCTATTTTACGATAGTTCTCAAGATGGCGAGAAAAAGAAAAGCGTTGTGCAGCGTGGAATTGACCATCACTTTTTGCCAAACGTGCCTTTTTTTGGTTATGAACACTGGAATGCAGGTTATTACTAACAATGAAATGAGTAATTTTATATTCATATCTAGCATACAATGGATAGAATGTGGTCTGATTCTAACCGTGTCAGGTAATATGCGGAAAATGCTTTAACTAGCAGAAAATGTATTGAAAAGCCTGACAAGAGAGTAATGAAAGTAAATGTTTTGTCCGTATAGCAATAAATCCTCTAGTATTGGAATCCAAGCTTAGTAATGAATAATATTGAATCAAATCATGACGATTTTCCAAAAATACCGACACCTCTTATACAATATATATATATATATATATATATATATATATATTATATATTATATATATTATATTATATAATATATTTTAGTTTAAACAGGTTATTATTACATGATATAAATTACATTACTAATCTATTTGTGGACCAATAATTTTACAGAATTAAGATACATATTTAACTGGTTTAATGTATTTGAAGGCCAAAGTTCTTGAACTGATCTTTTTTTTGTAGTTTCTGATACTGTTATAGCAACCTTTTCTGCATCTCCACGCCAAACTCCGCCCGCCACCACGCCACCGCACGGCCACCCACCTTACCATCGCTGTACCACACGCGTTACCAAAACCGCCGTTACCACCGGCGTTACGTACACCGCAGACACCGCCAATTAACCCAAACGCCACTGCCATTACCAACTGCATTAACGCACCGCCATTTACCAACCACCGCCACCCGCCACCGCCGCGACCACCGCCACGTCCACCGTCGCGATCACTGCCACTGCCACCGCCACCGCGACTGCCGCCACCACCGCCTTGGCAACTCCAACGAACCTTTGCTCACCGTCACCCCTCCAGTTCCCCCGGCGCGGTGCGGCGCGGGCGGTGTCCGCCTCCCGCCGGCCGCGCCGCCCGTGCTACCGCGTTGCTCCGCCCTAATCCGCTCATCCGGCGCTTGCGGCTGCACGTCGCCGCGCGCCAGCGCCTCCGTCCGTCCACCCCCCCCCACCTCGGCGCGGTGATGAGAGCGGCTCGTCGGGCGACCGGCCCCTGCCGCTGCTCGCCAGCGCTTTGCTGTGACCGACCGGCTCTTCTCCCTTTAAGGCCGCTTCGACCCGCCTCGCACCGCCACGGCGCCCACCCGCCAAGGTCGACGGCGGTTTGGAGTGTGCACAGCAGCGGGGGAAACTGATTTTTGCAAGCGGGGTTTTGGAAACGAGCAGTTTTCCCCTTTGCAACGCGTGTATTTATGTTCCGTAACATTGTGACTGCAGGAGGGGGGAGGGCAGGTTTCTTGTAACACGTGGTGAAGTTTTCGTATTTCGAATCCCGGGTCGACGCTTGCGCGTCCCAGAAAACCCATGTCACCAAGGGAGTGCAACTTGCAGCAGTTTTCCAGGTACTGTGTATGTTAGAAGAGATCATGTCTTGTCCTACGCTGTTCACGTGGACTCCGGCAACTTTGCGGAACTCTTATAAGCAACTATTTCATGCAACTATCATATATGTTACTTGTACAACGAATTATGAAAACAACTTTTTCAAGGTGAACCAATCAGTCAATCCCACCAAGTAAGGAGTCTTTTGAAAGGCATAAGCCCAGGATGTCTGATGTTAGTTTATATATTTGTGTATGTCTTATAAGCATTAATAATATCAAACTAGTGGAGCTACAACAGCACATACTTTCTTACAATATTGCAATGTTATCGTCGTAGGCCCATAATGCTTTGTTAATTTCAAACCGAAATTACGATATAACTACTCTCTTTTACAAAACATTGTACATGACGTTTTGAACTATTATGTAAACAATAACATAGAGAAATTGAAAGAGGTAATTTTGTTCAAAAGAGTTTGTTCGATGCAAAAATGTCTATCTTCTATTATGTAGTTTTAAATTTTTTTACAGTTTTTGAAAAATCTAGCAATACCCGAAAGTGGGATTATCATCATATTTTTACTGTCCCTTATTGCATTTGTAGAGAAACTTTAAAGGAAAAATATGAAGCAGTCTTTGAGAAAAAATAATTTCGTAAATTTCAAGCACTGTTTACGCAAAAATTACATTTTTTTCAAAGAATTGTATATGATATTTTTAAAGAGCTAATTTTGTACGACGTTCTTCGTTTCAGACAAAAATTTCTATCTTCAATTTTGTAGTTTGCGCAATATCCAACATCCAACTGCAATTTTCGCAATATCCACGAAAATGGAATTTTCACCACTGTCTTAAACATCCTTTGCATTATTCAACAACACAATTGAATAAAAAAAAATTTAAGCATTTTTTAAAAATTTTGAAAATGTCTGGGAGGCTTCATGTAAAGCACCCCCCAAAATTTAAATGTCGGTTTCAAAATCCAGGGGACGCGACATCAACCAGAACTATTGGAGAATACCAATCTTGGAGGAAATCGACTGAACGGTTTACGCGCTAGTGTTGTACAGAGACACGTTTTGCCGTCAATCGATTTTTCGAATGAAGGACGCACAAAACATAGATACTGACATGGACACCACGTTTTAGAGAATTTTTTCTCTACATTTAGCGACTAAATTTATCATCTTTTTCGTTACCACTGCCCGGCAGTAAGAATTTTTGTGTCAAAAAATCGCCATTTCCGGAGGACGATTGCAATACTTTTTCTTATGTTAGTAAGTGCAAGAAAGTAAAAATACGTTTTGCAATGTCGATATCACGCACAACCTGGCGGTAAGGCGGGTAGTATCGGAGTCAGTGAAGGCAGGACAGGGCTAAGGCGGTGGCAAGAAGCAGGGCGAAGCAGGGCGAAGCAGGGCGAAGCTGGGCGAAGCTGGGCGAAGCTGGGCGAAGCTGGGCGAAGCTGGGCGAAGCTGGGCGAAGCTGGGCGAAGTTCCTGGGCAACTGGGCGAGAGCTGGGCGAAGTGGGCGAAGCTGGGCGAAGCTGGCGAAGCTGGGCGAAGCTGGGCGAAGCTGGGTCGAAGCTGGGCGAAGCTGGGCGAAGCTGGGCAAGCTGGGCGAAGCGGGCGAAGCTGGGGCGAAGCTGGGCGAAGCTGGGCGAAAGCTGGGCGAAGCTGGGCGAAGCTGGCGCAGCTGGGCGCAGCTGGTCGCAGCTTGGGCGCAGCTGGCGCAGCTGGGCGCAGCATGGCGCAGCTGGGCGCAGCTGGGCGCAGCTGGCGCAGCTGGGCGGCAAGCTGGCGCAGCTGGGCGCAGCTGGGCGCAGCTGGCCCGCGCTGGGCGCAGCGGCGCAGCTGGGCGCAGGCTGGGCGCACTGGGCGCAGCTGGGCGCAGCTGGGGCAGCTGGGACGCACTAGGGCGCAGCTGGGCCGCAGCTGGGCGCAGCTGGCGCAGCTGGGCGCACTGGGCGCAGCTGGGCGCAGCTGGGCGCTAGCTGGCGCACAGGGCGCAGCAGGGCGCAGCAGGGCGCAGCAGGGCGCAGCAGGGCGCAGCAGGGCGCAGCAGGCCTTACCACCCCGACCCGGGGCCACTGTACTACTGGCAGAATGTACATCTTTTGCTTTGTGAATTGATGAATAAGGTAAATAACTATCTTGATGAGTAAAAGGATTCCGCTTTAAACTTCACGTGGGAATTAATCGCATGTTTCACTAGTTTTTACTAATTGTCAATCTTCTGCCTTTCATGTAAAGAAGTTAGAGCATTGCGTAAGAACGTTTGTGTCAGGGTTTGTGAACACCGCAGTCATCCAACAAAGCTTCCATGAACACATGTAAGAAGTCCTCCCTTGAAGAAATGGTAAACGAGAAATCATAAATTACCAGAGACGATTTTTTCCTTAGTTATTCTGACGGCTCCATTAACCTGTTTTTCCAGACACATGCGGCTCCATCGCCATTGGAACTTCCACATACCCTCAAAACCTCCAATAATCACGGTGCAAATGCGTGGACAATTTTGTGCTGGTCAACTTCGAAGGCACGCTTTTCTCCAGCAAAAGTAGCTGACATCGAAACCCTGTGGATTGATGGGGAGCGTAACGGAGCCAACAAGAATCCATTCGAGCTAGAGAGCCCACCTGATTGCAATATTACATTCTAAGACCGAAGTCTCCAATGACATTTGCCTTCCAGAGCCCATGAAGAGCCGATTGCTGTTCAATATTAAAGATCTAGCTATATATTAAAGATCTCCATCTCGATCAGGTTTTTGTCGAGTTTCCCTGATCCATTGAGCAAATGCTGAGGTATCCCCGTGTACTGCTTCTGGTCGTAAATGTAACTTCACTACGCGCTCGTTTTGTTGAACTATCCTTTTGCTTGTAGTGGTAGGAGTAGAGGTAAGGAGCGAGTTACATTTTTTTTTAGCAATGTAGATAATCAAATATGCAGTTTGTTTACCGTAGCAAAAACGTTTTCTATAACTCGGGAACGAAGTTTTTTAAATGTCGGTAATCTCGCTGTTTTTTTAATTTTATTTTTATTTATTTTTCTTTAACTTTTACTCATCTTTCAACTATTTATAATTAAAATGATGGGAAGGGATTCTGAAACTCAAGAAAACACGCACAGATTATTATCTTCTCCCCCCTACGTCACATACAGTTTTTGTTTTTTCACTAAATAAATCTAAATCTACATTAAGACGTTCAACTATTGAAACAAAATTCTTCATATGGGTGTGGTCGTGCCAAAATTCTCACTTACGATATTGTGAAAGAACAACACAAAGATTTTTAGTATTTTGTTATTGATAAAGGGTTCTTATATGACACAAAACATTGCCTCTTAAGAA
Source organism: Gryllus bimaculatus (assembly GCA_017312745.1). Lineage (NCBI taxonomy): Eukaryota > Metazoa > Arthropoda > Insecta > Orthoptera > Gryllidae > Gryllus > Gryllus bimaculatus. Next base: position 5,566,502 of record BOPP01000033.1, on the reverse strand, counting down.
CTTAAGTACTACTCTACGTACAGAAATAGTTATTTATGCACCAATGGGGCAATAAGGATTTTAATGATCGAGCGGCGACAAAAAAGCCGAGAGCCTTTGTCCCGAGGTATTTTTGTCGCTGGAGGTTATTAGAACCATTTAACTACCGTGATACATACAATAGTTTATTTTTTACTTAATTGCATTGATTCAGATTTACTTTTTTACTAATTGACCAGATGTTAACTTCACTCGGTTTGTCTTTTCATATTTCCCTCCCATAATTCCCTTTCATAATTCTCTCTCACAATTCCTTCTATAACAGAACATGTGGGCACAATTCAATTGATTTCTTTTTTAACCTAGTAACTACAATCCTCTTGATCTATGGAAGGTATATAAGTAAATCGAACTCCGTATCGAAGGCAATAACAATCAATAACGTGTCAGTAAAAAAATAAATTTAATTTTGGCCTTTGTGGGTTAAACCTCGCCTAACGCTAATGCCGCCGTGTGCTTCTTCACGGCCGTCGAGTTTAGCGGCTGTTTGAACTCTTTCCAGCAGTGGAAGTAACTGGATTTTTGGAAGCGGGATATTGACGCAAATATCTTTTACATCTCGCATATTCACCAAATGTACTCGTGTAAGATCTCGACTAACATCAATGCCTTCCTAATGTTCTTTCTTGGGGGACAAGGCCGACGGCTGTTTAGAGTATTTACAGTATCTGAGTAAACTGGTCTTTTGAAGAAGTAGTTCCAAAACAAACGTAATAACATGAAGTTTTTGTTGCCGTAAAAATTAATTAATTTTCTTTTTAAGAAGAGGTCAATTCAATGTTCAGTACTCCGGGGCAACCACCCACTTTGTGTCTCTGAACAGCTACATGCATTTTCGTATAGAGTTCCCTGGGCGTTACGGAAACATTAGTTTTTACAAACGGTTAAATAAACTATAATGTTGGTAAAGTGCGTGGGTAAGCACTTCAGAGTGCCCCTGCAGTTTGCAGTTTTAATCAATTTAATTTATATACAACATGCCCACATTGAATGCAGTTCGTACGATTCCCAAGGAGGACTCTACCATTCGCAATAAGACATTATTTATTTCAATGCTTTTATCTGCGTGTCGATTTTACGACCATTGGATTTCGCGCTCTGGTTAATAAAGCTGATGTGCTGACATTCTGTATATTATATACATGATGTTGTAGTTCGATGATTTATGAATGAAACGGGAAAAAAGGTAATAATAGCAAAACAGGATGTCATTTATTGTTTTTTTCCTTATTGAAAGGACACGCGCATTAGATAAGCATTAGTATTAACATATTAGTTTTGCATGGCATAAATATAAAATATGCCTGTATTTCATTTAAATACTGTAATTAAAAATGGAAACAGAATGAGTAAATAACATCTCCTTTATCACATATAAAACATGGATGTTGAAAAAATTGATGTTTTGATATAATTTGCCATCATTGTGCGGTAGTGAGTGACACCCAGAGCTATTTCCTTTTGCACTCTTGACAGAATATTTTTCAGTTCCTTTGCGTCTTCTTGAATCCGAACTTCAAAGACGCTGCTTTTCTGTCTTTTTCACTCCCTTTCTCTTTCTTTTTTATTCATGAATTCAAATTAATTTAGAACCAAAGGCGACAATTTATATTCCACTCTTTAATTTCGTTCGAGTTTGTTGGTGTTGGCGTTCTACGCGTAATGAGTCTGGTGGAAGTTGCCAACAAATCCTATAGGAGGAGACCGACACAAGGATTAAAAAGGCAGAAGATAAAATACATGTGGGAAATTACATGTCTTTTTGGTCACTTAATGGGAATTAAGAACTTTAGCTCCGTATTCTCGATGGGAATAGTTATTTTAAATTGAGGGCATTGCAAGAAAAAAAATTGTGTACATGGCAAATGAGATTTAATGATTTCTGTTGAATACGGAGCGAACGAACTCGTGTCAGAATCCTACACCAGCCTGTCTCTAACATTTTAGTATACATTGTTGTGGCTTGGTTGATCTATTACGTGTCAGATAAAGACGCCTGAGACGTTTTTCATTTAAAGTTAGGTGTATACAAACGTAAGTCAGAATCAAACACAAGCCAACATTCCCAATTATTCAAAAAGAGAAAGTCGCTCTCGAAGAAGAAATATTATTGGGATATTATTGAAGAAATAATGCAAAAGCATTGTGATATTTAGGGATAATAATTATAATGATGATGCACTGTTTAAATGGTTGAACATTTATTTTTAAACGTGATTAAAGTGCAGCTTTAACCACGTTTAACAAGATAGAAAGACATAATGCGACATACAAAAAATTTCAATGAGTATAACATGAATATAATTATTGTTTGTTAATATGAATATTTACTGTACAATCAAATTACTAAAATTCAATTCTGCAATATTTATTTGGTTTTCAGCTTTTATTTCTACGCTCGAAGACGACGTAGTAATCGCAGCTGCTGAGTTATTAATTACGCGTTTGACGTACAGGATTTTCTCGGAAGCTCCAGTTTTGTTTTGTAGAGATTGATCAATATATCCTTCTACAACAGGATTTGTTTTCCAACCCGCATGTTTTTTTTAACGTTAATAAATCAACCCCAGCATCTGCCAAAAAAGTAGCAGACGAGTGCCGAATGCAATGGCCTGTATACCTATTCTCATTTTGTAGGTTTGGAAATTTCACTATCATCTTAGGCATCTTTCCAAAATATTTTTCCTACTGGTTATTCAGTTACTTTTCGGTTGCGAAATCTAACAAAAAATTGCTTCTGACGTGTATTAGGTGGGCGTAATGGCATGTACTTTCTTAATATCTGCACTAACTGAACTCAATTTTTTCACCAATTGTGAACTTACGTTTCGTGTATTTCATGCCATGAATTACTACAAAAACAGAATCTTTGTAATGGACATCGTCAATGGTAATTTCGTATAATTCGTCATCCTGCACCCACCAGCCACTTTCATTATCATTACAACCTGCGAAAGAAGTTGAGAAGAGGTTTAATATACCATAATACTAAGAGAATACGTATATGTAAGCTAAAAACTAACCAACAGTAAATACCGATTGTCAAAACGTTTTTTTTTTTACAAATCTGAAAAATTCAAGCTTTGTAAAAGTCTTAGATTTTTGGGTTGTAGTCTTCTCGCTGTCTCTTCAAAAATTCAATCAATTTGCAATATCTATAAATACCAATATCAATTAAAGCGTTAAACATGGATCGTCAACAATTTTTCCAAGAGAAAAACATACGTACTTACTGAGATACATCAACATTTTCCTTGACACGTAACGTAGCCCTCAACATTGAATAATAGTTTTAAAGCGATGAATTTTATTTTTCTGATTTGTTTTTGAAATACGCGAGTTCAATTTCTTCTGAAACTTTTCTTACATTTCTTGTCATCTCTCAATTTTCAGAAGTATTCATACTCTTTTTCGTGGATATGCTTCGATTTATCAGCCACGTTGCTACGTATTTCATGATATCATCAGGAATTTGTAAAACTTCCTCTGAGTCTAAAAAGTGGCGATTATTAGGCGACTAATTAGGCGAGATTTCAGATTTTATCAGTTTTTATCAAAAACTAATCTGAAAAAAAAACTGCTACCGGATTTTTTTATTTATTTCTGATAAGTACTTTTATTACACATTTCAGTTTTTAATGAAATGCCAGAAGACGTTAATACAAGGAACCCCCTAGTGGAAAGAGAATATCCATACGACCGTGTTGACAAACGGTGAAATCGCTAATTGCTGGGTGTCCTCTGATGGTCGTGGAGGGCCCGCAGGCACCGGGACAAATCCCGCGACCAGTTAACGCGCCGCGCCGTGCGGCCGCGCGCGCCGAAGGAGCACTTGCGGTTGGCGGCGACGGCGGGCGCGGGCGGGGCTCCTATGGGCTCTTGCGGGCGCTTGTGAACGCTTGTGCGGCAGCGGCGGCGGCGGTCGTGCGCAGCCACGCGTCACTTTCGCAGAGGGTGCAGAGGCGGCGGGGGCCAATCGCGGTGACCCTAATTGCCACCCCCATCAACCCAGGTGGGGGGGGGGCGGCAGAGGACGGGCCCGGGTGAGCGGCGCCCGCGGGGGCAAGGGCCACTGCCACCTGACTCGCTAATGACGTCATCACTTAATCGCCGCCGCCGCCGCCCCCGCCGCGGCCCCCGCGCCGCCGTCCCTGGGGAGGGCGCTGGCTGGTTTACGGCCCGCGCGAGCCGCCCCTGGAACGCCGCCGCCCCGCCCCGCCCCCGCCGCCGCCACTGCCCGCCGCGTGTCAACCCCACGCGGGCCATACGTTACCCGCCGCTCCGACGCAGGGCGGCGCGCCGCCGCGCCCTGCGGACGTGCTCCGCCCGCGCCGGCCTCGCCTCGCCTCTCCTCGCGCGCTCTTCACCCGCCGTCCCGCCCCGCACGGCTCCATTCCACCCCCTTGCCCTGCTTGCTTCTCCGCTGCATCCACATTCTCGCGGTCCCGCCCGCTCCGATTCGCCCCGTTCCTCCCCACCACGCACGCGCCTTCCCTTCCCGTTCGCCTTCCTCCCTCTCTAACCAGTTCGGACCCTCCCTCCCCTCACCTTCCTCTCCAGTGTCTCTCTGCGCCGACCCTCTCCGGCCCACTTCACTTCACACTCCTGCTCACACCACCCCTCTCCTCCTCGCCAATCACCGCCCCACCCCTCTCCGAGCCCGTTCCTCATCACCCCGCCCCGCTCCACTCCACCCCACTTTCTTCTCAGTCCCGCTGGCCACCTTTCCGTCCCGCCGAGTCCAGTTCCTTTCCGTCCCGAACCTCCGTCCCACTTTTTTCCATCCCTCTCTATCCATCTCCGAACCTTCGCGCCCTTTGCCTCTCCATCCTGCCCCTTACCGCCCTGCCCATCTCAGCCCCGCGCCACGCTTCTCTCCATGGCGCGCCCTCCACTGCTATTCCCTGCCCCATGCCCCCACTGCCCTCCCCTCACTCCCCGCTCTGGCCGGCGTTGCGGAGGTCGTCCTGCGGATACCGCACTCCTGTGCTACTCGCGTCTCTTGCGCCCATTATGCGACCACAGCGCCCCGCGCGGCCACGCTTCGTGTATTTTTTACATCGCTTGCGTAGCTTTCGTTTGTCATATTTCTTTCGAGGCCACCAGCGATTCGCGTACGGCGCAATTCACGCGGTTTTTTTCACTCCTTTTTCGCTCCGCGATGGTCGTTTTCAACGGATTATGTAAGGGATTCTTCCTTCAGGGGATCTACTCTCGCTTCTTTCCTGCATTGTGTCCAAATCGGGACCTGCTTTTCTTTCCGAAATCTTTACAAAAGATCTAAGATATGCGAATATAAAATGGCCACGATAAGGGTCTCAAATTTTCCTGTTTCAACATTTATCATGATGAAATTTAACACTTTGGCTTCAAGTTGAAGTAGCTATACAACAAAAAAGTGATTCAGGAATATTTTGATATTGTTTTACAAAAATAATGTAATGTGAAGGTAATATGTCCACATGCAAGTTTTATGGACATTGCCAGATACACTGGTTTCTTGTGGCATGACAATGGAAGTAGGCTAGCTTAATATATAACATGAATTACGTACCCTCTTACAGACTTATTTGAGAAAAGTGCGGCCTGACATGATTTCAGTAATATAAGGATTTCTGGGTTACTCATTGCAATTCAATATTTTATACAATGAGATGTTATTATACAAAATTGAAAACATCAATAATGGCTTGAAAAGTTACATACATTTAAAAAAAAGTGTGACATTGAGGACAAATGAAAGTTTCTTTGTTTTTACTATTAATCCTACACTTTATTCGTGTACATATTTCCCACACACACAACATACACACTTGTCCTGAACTGCTTTCCTCAGAATAAACATGACAATACCAGATTTTCCCATTTATCTCTGCAGGATTTGTTTCCTCCAGTGTTTACAGCTTTTGTTGGGTGTTCATCATGGAAACGTATTTCTTTGTTTCAGAATTATCTTTATTGTTTTTTTTGCCGGCTGAGCCACTTTATTATTTTGTCTGTAAGTTGATGGATGGTTGTGAACGTCATCTGATGTATGAGTTGAAAATAAATCCTTTTTTTAAACAATAGCGCAAAGGTTTATTGCTGGAGGTTTTGTTAATATGGCCGTACGTTCTAGTAATATGCTCATCACCTTGGCCTTATTGACAGCAAATACAACATGTTATAAAATCTATCCCACGTTATTAAAATATTGAGCAAATTTAACTGTATTAATCTGATTAGATTGCTCATTAAATGCGCTTAAAGTTAATATATATTGGCAAAACACTAAATTCCTCTTTAAGAGTAACTAATGATAAAATTACCAGGAAATAAGTAATAGGGACAGAGCTCCTTGAGCATGTTCTTGCCAATGGAGGCTCCAGAATGCGAATGCGCGAGTCAACAAGCCTGGTAGAGGGTTAACGCACTTCTTACGCTCTCCCAGAGAGCATGCTAGTGCTATCTATGGTAAAAATTTTCAGCCAACAACATGGCCGCTACGTGGCCATATTACCTCCGTTGGACATCTTTGCGTCACTTACTTACGCGCCGCGTCAGACCACACCTAATGTGTGTGTGTGTAGTTACGTACTGAACAATTTTACTTCAAAATATTTCCATTTTTACACTCGATAAGTAAGAAATCATCGTGCTATCGATAAGTAAGAAATCATCGTGTTAAAATGAAAGATAATAGCGATATTTTCAAGTATTTCATTGGTTTGCAATGAGGAAATAAAATACGATATCAAAAATGATTGCAGCGCAAATTTCAATTCTTAGAGATCTTAAGTCACTCACAGTAATTATCAGCTTTAGTCGCATCATCCCTGTCTCTTCCTGAGAGTCCTCTATCCATCACAAATCCTTTAACGTGTCTCTTCCTCTCTTGGATAGACCATTCGACTCGGATAACATAATTTGATTGTTTAGTCTCTCTACATCTCTTTTTTTTGTTTTAGTCTACACACACAACCTCCGTTCCCCTAGTTCCTTTTTCCTTTAGGTTTGCTTTCATAGTCTCCTTTGTATGGTTCAATATACGAAATGCAGCTCGAAAAAAGTTTCTTTAACAAAACATATATTTCTAGGTATTACCGTATTCTCTTTAACCAATATTATCTTTCATCATTCGTAAATATGTCCAGCACCTGTATCATATTTACCTATTAATATGTTTTTATTCTTAACAATTTTTCAGTGGTACTTGAAGATTGCAAACCATAAAGCGTGATTTGCTGCAAGTATTACTGGTATTTGTCTATGTAATTGATAATACTCACCTGTTTAAGCACCACAGCTCAAGCTGTGTGCTCGCTAGTTTCTGCCCCCACCTGCATACATCCGTCTCTGTGAACCGCCATCGCTCTTCCACGCATCGCCGCCAGCCCCTCCGCTCCCTCCAAGCACCCGGCCAAGTCCCACCCCGGGCAGCCCCTAGCTGCGTACGTTGCCGACCCCTTCTCACCCCAACCCAGTGCCGCCTCGTCGCTCCCTGCTTTCGCCCACGCCATAGCCATCACCACGACCATGCAGACGCCGATGCCCTATACTCTGCCACCTCGTCGCTGCCGCCGTCACCACTGCCGCCCTCACCAGTGCCGTCCCCACCGCTGCCGCCCTCACCCCCATCGCCCTCACCGCCACCGCCCTCACCACCATCACCTTACCTGCCTCCTCCCCTGCCGCCACCTCCTTCCCCTTCCACACCCCTGTCACCATCACTAACACTATCGCGATCACCACTACAACCACCACCACCACCATCACCACCACCACCACCACGCCACACCGCGCTGCGCCGCGCCGCACCACGCCGCGTCGCGCCTCGCTGATTGCAGCCCCGTTCCTAATGCAGTATTGCGGCGCGGTCCATTGTGGTAGGCGCCGCCCCAAGACAGCTCCGCTGACAACCAAATGAACGTCATTTATCAGCCACTCGTACCATTAGCCGGCGCTCCCTGTTTTCTGCCTCCCCGCCCCGCGACCCGCTACCGCGCCACCGCTGCCGCCGCGGCGGACGCCCCCGGCTCTTTTAATTCCCTGTTTTCTTCCATTCTCTGCTCTATCGAGTGAATGTTTTCTTTGTCCCGCGAGCGGTGTACTCGTCTGCCTTTTCACCCGAGATCTATCGCTTCCAGGGTGGCCCCCTTTTTTTCCCGGAACAGAGAATTTACATGCTCCGCCCCTGCCACCCCTCGCTCGGGCGACCTGCGGACGTTTCTCGACTCCACTCGGCCCGCCCCGGCCCGGCGTCCTGAAGTGATTTTCTTCGTCTCCATGAAATTTAATTTCTATTACGCCGCAGGTCATTTACGGCAGCTTTGTTCCGCGTTACAAAGGGAGCTCGCGGGGCGGCAGTTGGAGTATTAGAACGGATGTCTTGGAAACGCTATGTTCTAACAGCGTATCTGTAGTTACGAGAAGAGCTGAAAATATTTCGTTTGGTTTTGTGACAGCGTTATCTGAAATCTAGATAGTTTTAGAATTCTCAATAAAGATATATTTAATCTGTACTCGTAATTCGTTCCTTGTGTAGTACCTCAACTTGTTACAAAATGACAGAGGCTTAAGTTTTAATGACACTTTTTCGTTCTTGTATCTTCGTTAAAGTAATAGGAATTGTTAAACTACTATATCAATATTATTGTTATTATTATTACTACTACTATTATTATTACATTAACCATCTATAGATAAAAGATAACAATTGTGCATTTGTGTTAGAAATGTCTGATCCATCTTTTTTTCATATACTGGATATTGAAGTATGTCATTTCTAAAATCTATTTTAAAAATAATTGTGCAGTTTCATTACAAATATATTATAATATCCTAACTTCAAAATCCTCTTTAATAATACATCATTTTCCAATGTTTCATTTCCCTTTTTTTGTCATATTACACTCAAATAACACGTAATAAAGAACGATTTCCTGTATTGGCATCCAGTAATTCTTTTTGTTTGCTTCACTCAATGTGGGTATCGATTTTATCAGATTTATATAACGTTGTGAGACTGGTTCGACGCATCGACGAATTATTATTAAAGATTTAATGAAAAACCCTGCGGTATTCCGTCAATGAGATTTGTCATTTCTTTCATTGAGACGTTTGAGAAAATGTGGGCAACAATAAATTCCACTTCTTGTTATTTGCGTTCATGCTCAGCTTGCATGACTAGTTTCTCATTGTCATCAGGGTCTGGTTTTACAACATTTGTATGGTCGTTAAATATGTACTGTGTTCAATTCTCAATAAGCTTTTCAAAACTAAACTGACAGAGGGCAGATATATGAAAAGTGTATGTAGAATGCTCGATAGAGTTTTATGTATTTAATTGTAACATCACAGGATAATAGTATAAGCAATATTTTTCCTGTTATTCATTGATACTGTGTAACTTCCCCATTTATTTTGTGAAAATGCATCGTGCAGTACTTGCAAATAGCGCATTACGTTCCATTATTGAATGCACAATACTACGAAATATAATGGTGGGATACCGTATAAATCTTTCTCGGTCGGCAATACAATGTCATCATCAGGATATTAGAAGTATTAATGTTGTTTTACTGGTAATGTGCATGGATTTAGATATTGTAATTGCTTAATACAAGGGCGAAGCAGGAAAATGGTTAATAGTAACTTAATAATCGTGATTTTATGCGTATTATTTTGAGTTGTGATTTGTGTTTTAGTAAATATTTTAATTAACCTTCCGAAGTCATACAACTGTCAGTCACAAATACTCGTATGGCAATATCATGATAGTTACTGTTCACAAATGTGTGAATTTTCAACGTTATTCTCAAATTTATGTGTATCAACATAATACCATAAAAATCTGAATTTATAAGAAGCTTCTTGAATAGAAGTATTTACTCTGTTCCGAAAATTGACGGAAAAAATTGAATTTAAGAATGTCGTATATTGGGTCTCCGTTGTACCCTTCCTCAGAGCATAGGGACTAAACAATCCAATATTTATATATTTTTCGGAATCTGTATTTCTAATTTCTAACGCACACAAACATTGAAAGAAAACTATTCGGGCGATGTGAGAGGTGTGTACGATATCGTTAGATGCCCTGAAACTCCAGAAAAATCGTCCATCTCTGTATACGATACAGCTGACGTCATGCAACAACGAAGTTCTCAGGAAGAGGCCGCCCGTCCTTAAATATTTCCTGTTTACATACTATGTTTTGGAGCAGTAACTTTTTACCTTCTTGATGTATAAAGAACTTTGTAGTGTATATACTATACCATTTTTTTGTAGTACCTGTGAGAACTTTTTATTTAAATATTTAGTTTATTTGCAGTGTTATTTAGGATTGTTTTATTAGTTGTTGTCGACTATGCGTGCTACGTTTTGAAATGTTCTTTATCACTATGTTTGCTGATGTAAACCACTAAGTCTACTAATGTGTCTATGTTACCTCCTACACACCCTTATACATCAGTTCTATCAAATCTTCGTGTATTGATATTAACCATGTGTATGAATCTTGAAGTGCCTTGATAATGACATGGGGCAAAAGAATTCGCCTCGCGTGGCTTCGTTCAACAACTTTGGGTAGTTGCGAGGTAAGAGGAGTGTGTATGAGCCCAAGCAGTGCCACTGATCATTTGTGAATCGTGTGGTTATCATGCCGTGGCTTTGCAGTTGGCGCTTAACGGACACCCATTCGCTTTAATTGTAGGTACTTACCCTTTAACATTTTGCCATTGACATCCCCCTTTTAACCTTTTAAACTGCTGCTAGAGGAGATTAGCAAAACGGGTTAAATTTCGTGTTATTTAGTACATTGATGCAGTCCTTTGTTCCGTGTCTATGTGAAAATAACACAGTTTATTTAGTAGTAAAATATTAGATAACATATAATATATAGTAATATTAGTTATATAATTTAGTTAATTAAATATGTTATAAAACATTATTGATATTTCTTTAAAGATTTTATAGCATTTTTTACATTTACAGAAGAACGGTGTTCTGCTGCTAGAGTACAAACTTAACAAACCTATCTTTTCATGAAATATTTGATGTTTTAAAATAAATTTTCAATGTGTTTTATATTCCATTTTAATCGTTATTAGTAAATGAAAATTTAACTGATAACATTACCTAATATGTCTCATTCATTACGTCGTGTTCTTGATGTTTCACGTCGGTTGTATTTCTCACGGCGCCCGAAGATTTTTTTTCTTTTAAAGTGCGGGTTGCAAATTAAGATAGTTGAAGAGTAGTAGATTAAAAACAATCTTGTAAATATTCTTAAACAAAATTTGATTGGGAGAAATATTAAGTCCAAAATGACAAAGGATTTTATGATCCTATTTTTTTCTTTGAAGACACTGATCACGAAAATTCACCATGGCCTATTGAAGAAGTAGAAAATCGACGGCGCCCGCCTTCTAATATTGAAAAATTATTAGCGACCCGGGAAAGCTGTGATGGAAACATTTTAATGAGGGCTTTCAACAAAAGAGATGAAAATAGTAAATTCTCATAGATTTTTCTATTTCTTTATTTAAAAAATGCATTTCTTCTTGTTCGACTATAGTGTTTCAAGGGTTTTAGGATAGTACATATGATTAGTCAGTAACATTTTCGAATAGTCATCCTTAAGATTTGTACTCTGACTTAATCGTTGATTAAATTTGATTTTTAGTTAATAAGAGGAAGGTTAATGCATATGAGGGGGTTTGAATCTATCTTTGGGAATTCTTTATTTTTCGCGTGGATTGGCTCCCTTATATTTAACCAAAAAGTATGTTCGGGCTCTTCGATATGAAGCGTCATCTTAGGGGTTTACGGACAACTTTCAACTGCTCCTCACACCCCGTTTCCCTCCTCTCATCTGTCTTTCTCTTTTCCCTTCCATCCAACCTCCATTCCCAGCTTCCACCCTCACCTGACCTCTCAATTTCACACCCCCTCCCGCCATCAACCCGCGACCTCCTCATCTGTCCTTCACTCGTTCCCTTTCATCTGCCCTCTCTCTTGTCTCCCCTTCAGCTGCAATCATACCTACCTCTCCTTCACATGCCCTCTGACCTTCCCCGCCCCTCTTTTGACCAGCCATCGTGTTATACAACCTGCACATTTCACCTACCACCGTCGACGAATTCTACTTCCATTCCAAGCTGCCATCCTCACCATCCCTCTCAATTTCACCCTCCCTCCCGCCACGATCCCCCTCCATCAACTCCCGACCTCCTCATCTGTCCTTCACTCGTTCCCTTTCACCTGCCCTCTCACTTGTCTCCCCTTCACCTGTCATTCTACCTGTCTCCCCTACGCATACTCTCTGACCTTCCCCAACCCCTTCACCTGCTTCTTTTGACCAGCCACCGTGTTATACAACCTGCACATTTCACCTACCACCGTCATCTCTTATTCCACTTCCATTCCCATCTGTCATCCTCACCTGCCCTCTCGCTTGCACTCCCCCGCCCTTGTCGCCGCCCTCTAACCCATCTCGCCGGGGGCCCCCCGGGGACTGTGGCGGCAGCGGTCGCACGCGACAGCAGCGCCGCTGACGCCGGAATCCACTCCGCTCGATTCGCGTCGGGGCTGTCGCCGCGTGCGCGAGATATGTTGCGTCTTTGCTTATTCATGCGGCCGCCCCTTTCCCCTCCCCCCCGCACCCGACGGGCTTCCCTGTTTGCCTGGAGCGGAACCGGTCCTTAATTAAAAACTGCAGCATCACGGCGTTTGCGGCTACAAAGCCTCGTTTGACCTCTTGAGAGTCTATTAAAACACCGCGGACAGGGTTGTTTACAGCGAAGCAACGGGCGGGATATTCGCTCTAAACATGCCATTAATTAACGGAATTTGGAGGATATTGTGTTGGAATTAACGGCAACACTTAAGTTCGTTTTAACACAAATGGATATCACAGAGGTTGGGCAGCGCTTTTTAGACGTCCGCGCGAAGAAAAGGAGGATATGTTTGCCACCGTAAATACGTGGGTTTCTGTCTGCCCTCGTAACTTTTGAACTAATCAATGGGTACTTCTGATTAACCAGTTGATCTGTTTTAGTGTGCCACAGGTATAGGCTACATAGCTTACTGAATAATTGTGAACATTAATCGTTTGTACACATGACGTTGACTCATCTCAAAAATGATTTTTTGTTTTGGGTGATAACACTTTCAGCCTGAGCGAAGCCGCCTTTTTGCGCACAAAGACTAAGCCTAGGGTCTGTCTAATGACCAAACGTATTGGAATTTTTACTAATAAAAATGATTTCCATTTTATAAATGTCACTTTTGTGTGTACTGGCGTAATACGATTCAATGGTCTATCCAATCCAATAGCAAATAGTTCATTGTCATTTGAGATTTTTAAATTAAATAATAAGGCAAAATTTGTCATAAATATAAAAAATATATTACAGGCGACCGTGTTACTTTGCTCATTGTCGTCAAAATTTAATACTACTTACAGAATCACAAATTGGGTGGCAGAGGTTTGAATAGAATGGCAAACTGTGACCGAAATCTATCTGATTCGAAACCCGTCAATTAATACTCCGTTTTTACCTTGAATTCTGTATCACATTATGGCAAACATTTGCATACAACAGTTGGGGGTCAATTACACCTTTAAACCTCCGTTTTATTTGTTCATCGAATGTTACATCGTTTCTCAGAATGTCAATAGACTTTCGGTGCTCCTTGGGGTCCCTTTAAAGTGGCTAGCTACGCGCTCCCTACTTGGCCTTCTGTGTGATCTCCTGGGAGCCAAAGCAGGTATGGCAGCGAAGCGCACCCCTCTCCAAGCGAATCTGAAAGGGGCTTTTACCACAATGATGTTCAGAAGTTGGAGATTTCCTGGAAATACAAAAGCCTCTTGAGATTCAAGTAAGTGCTCAAATGTGAATGGACTGCAGGAAATGCTTTCAGACCACTTTCCATTCCTCAGAGGAAACGTATGAAGATGTTCTCTCACACATTTCGTGCGGACTATTTCCGTCAAGATGTTGTTTAATGCATCTACAATGTATAGATGTTTGCAAGGAAAAAAATGTATTAATCTGAGATAACATCACATCTGTGCCATTAGTACTGAAGCTATTATTCGGTACAGACAGTATAGTTTAATTTGTGGCATGAATAAAAAACTGAGAAATGAACGAAGCTTCCTATTCCCGCGCAATGAGGTGTAATTCAAATATAAAGAATGACGAGACATTTACACATTGTCAGTTAACGTCCTTAAATTAAACTGAATAATCATGATAATTGATAAGAAATGTTTCATTTAGAGCATGCAACGCGTTACTCATAAATAGGAATTCGTTTGCACATCTAAGCGCCAATGTAAATATCGATTGTTATCCGCGATGGATATAAATTTATCAGTAAATAAACGAGTGCTAGTTGGAGCATTTGTATGTTATGTGAATGCGACAGAAAGACGTGCTCAGTTAACGGGAAATGAATTGGATGTTTTTTGAAAGATTCAAATCAGTGTTTCTCAAAATCATCCGGAGAATTGTGGCATTACACTAGAGAATAATACTTTTTTAAGAACTGAAACAAACCAAAGAATTAGATTTCTTTGTCCAGTTTTATTTTAGACAGTCATATATTACACGTTTGAAAACCAAAAGGGTTAATAAAACGCAATAATTAGAACACAAAGTCAATCAGAAGATTTAAATTTTAAATTAAAAATTTAGCTTATACGATTGTTTGTTTTATATTTAGACTCCAGAAGAAGAGGAAAAATTATCCTCGAAACGTTGAGATATAGTAATGCTTTAGAAAGTTAAACTAATACATTTCAAATAAATTTCCAAATCTAAAGTATGGCTTTTTATTAACCCTTTGGTTTTCAAAGTATAATATATGACTGTCTAAAATAAAACTGGGCAAAGCAATCTGATTAAAACCCAAAGACAGTCAGAAGATGGTGAATTTTTAGAGAACTCTAAATGCTTTGGAACGTCAAAATTGTGATCCCATGGAGGATATTTTTTGTGGTTTTCACTTACCGTGAATTCAGGAGGTCAACGGTCAAATTTCTTGGTTTTGGCGCCAAGGGAGACAAAATGTCGTCTTCTTTTTTAGAAGCTGTGAGTCTGTAGTACCGATAGAAAGCTGCAGGCAGCTCAATGTCTTCTTACAGGTCTGCCTGCTATTCACCTCCACGTCGCTTGTGCTCTCCTCTTTTCTGAGCGCCAATATCGCCCGCTCCGTCACGCGACTCCGAGAATCGGACCCCAGGAGCCTTAGCGGTTTCCACCCGGCAGCGTTCCGGCGAGGACACAATTCGACCCACGAGAGAGAAGAAGCGAAGTGTCGGTGGCGTAGAACCGAGAAATGTGGTTGTGGTGGAGGTAATAATATAAGAATTCGAAAGATATGACCTGGTGAAGACATATGTGGAGACAGTATATTGTAGGGGGCCCTCCGACCGACAGAGAATCTAATGATGATAAATATCTTTGTGTAAATACTGAATCTATTACGATGAAGAGTCTTTCTCTGACATAATTGTATTTTTACGACATTAGAGTTCCGTATATTATAGTTCCGGAATCCTCAGAGTTTTAAGTGCAGGTTTATGCCATAAACGATGCAATGCGAAGTACTTCGTACGGGGCATAATGTCTCTAATATCAGGTAAGAGTTATAAGCTTTCGTGGTCTTCGTACATTTTTTAAAGTACCTCACAAGGATGAATACACTACTCAAATATTTTTTGTCTTCTCTAACATAATTACCCAATAAAATATTTGCATTGCTAGTTGAGTAAAAATACATACCTTTTGGTTTGTAGCTATGATAAAATTTTCTTTGATCGAATTTTAAACTACCCGGCTTTTTTAAGACACATAAACGATCGAATTGCTTCCTAGGAGGATTTCGCAACGGGCTCTCTCGTGTAGTAGTCGCCCGTGTGTCATAACGTTCCTTCGCCCAGCAGAGAAAACTCATTTTAATGGAGCTCTCCGCCCTGCGAAGAACTCTCCCTTAAACTGCCATCTACAGGCATCCTTTCAATTTAATCTACGCGTCACACGCCTCTCTGTTTGCCCACGCACGAGTCATGCCTAGGGCAGACGCTCACGGCCCGGTATATACTTCGATTAAAACACAACGTTCGTATGCATGTGGTCAGCTGTGATGCTGGATCTGGAACGTCACCATAGTGACGTTCAAGCTCCTGATTTGATGATGGGGCCACTGCTGACTAAGTGTCAACGGACGTCATGTTTGAAGCGAAGTATAATCTTGCTTCTATTTAAGCTTTGTTGGATCGTGCAATTGACTTTTCTCTTCTTGCGAATACGAAGTAATGCACGAGCCACCACTGCCTCCACCACCGGCAGAACCTACAGAGAATGCAGCGACCGGCAGAGCTCGCAGGGTTCAAACGGCCGCCGAGGGTGGCGTTGCGCCCGCGGAAGTTTCTTTCGTGGGGAGGTCAGACTCCTCGCAACCTGCGTACGCGGAATCGCGACCTCGATCCGAATTTCATTTCCGTTCTGTGAAATACAATGCGGCGCGTTATCGGGTTAGTATTGGGAGCACTGGGAGCGGAGGCCGAGTGCGGAGCGGACGGCCGGGTAACGAGTCTGGAGGTAAAGTGGAGGGTGTAGATGGAGTCTCGGCGTAGCAACACGAAGAGCTGTTAGTGTTTATTGGGAGAAGAATTACCGCCGTAGAAAAAAGATTTTGTAAGCAAGTAACTTATGTTATGTAGAGTAACTCCGACTTGCGACGTATCAGGATTGCAGTTCCAGAAAGATCAAATGTCAAATTGTATTATACGAGTGAATAGGTTTGTCGAATTTCTGATAAAGTTATGGAATTGATATCATGACAAGAAAGTGGACCGCATCATTTCTGCGACTAGAAAAAATAATGAAATTTAACTTGAATATATTGGTAATGTAATGAGACTCTCATATAAGAGAGTGCATTTAAATTGTAGGTTTTCATCAAAACTTACAGATTACTATTTTCCAACATTCGTTTACGTTGTTCATTTTATTCAGTTACCTCACCATTTTCCGGTAGCAAGTTTTAATAATATATTGTGAAAAGAAACATTGTTTACCTTCATTTTTCTTATCTTCAATTCCGCAACAATTATTACCAAATATATGGGCGAAATATGTGCTCTTTATTTCCTAATTGTCACAAATTTGATATCGGAGTGTTCATTCTCTGGACTTTAGTTCATAAGTGTGAAAAACTCACATAATTGTCAATGATATTTTTTTGATTTCAATTGGTGTTTTTGTGGAGATTATTGGTGAGAAAGGTCGCAGTGACTTGCAAAAATCTGTAATAACGGCTCTGATAATAGCTTCGGTAACGATGTGAGAAGCAGTGAAAGGCAGAAAACTCGCATTCGATGAACCGGAATGGAAACAATGGAAACTACCTGTCCACTTCAGTTGACCGTTGCATATCCCAATCACCCTCGTGCCAGCACCACTCGTACACGCACCACTCGAACGCGAGCATAAGTAGAGGGAAGGGCAGAGATAAGACGGAAGGTTGAACCCCCACAATTCGCAAGAGAATATTCCTCTCTGAAATATTTTTACTCCGCGGGAAATCTATAGTGGTTTCTGTTCGGCGCAATTTCAGTGGGTGAAGAAGCAGCACTTACGGTCTGCTTGTGGATTTGCAGTAATAAGAATAGAAAAAAAGCTTCTGTGTGAGATGGCAGCAACAGAGAGGCGGCAGAGGTCGTTCCGCTGTGTGTAGTTTTGGTGGCAGTAGTGAGAGCAGCAGGTGATGAGGCAACTGATGTAGGTGTCGGCGTTGATGAATGCGGTAGTAATAGTGGCAGAGGCGGTGATAGCAGTAGAGATGATGGTATCAATGGCTGTGATTGTGTTAGTATTGGTGGTGGT
>BOPP01000033.1:5497238-5535641 GCA_017312745.1 Gryllus bimaculatus | reverse complement strand
TGGGCGGGGAGGGGTGGGGCGGGGCGCACTTGCGCGAGATAAAGCCGGTGCTGCTGCAGCTGCAAGCGCGGCGAGGGATTCCGCTGGGCGTAAATCTCTTATTGCGGCGCGCAACGACGCAACTGCGCCGCCGCCCGCTCTTGGAATAACATACGGGGTAAATATGTGAAATAGGTAAGCAGGTAAATAAATAAATAACCAAAAAATAAGTAAGCATATAAGTAAATAACTAAAACAATAAGTAAGCAAATAAGAAAATAACCAAAACAATAAGAAAGCAAATAAGGAAATAACCAAAACAATAAGTAAGAAAATACGTAAATAATAAATAATATGTAAGCAAATAAATTATTTAGGCGCAATTAAATAATTACATTCCAGTGCTGGGGCCACCCTTCTCTACCTCCTTTCTTTTAGAACGGCTTATGTAAAGTTATCGGTTTAGGTAAGTCTTTCAGTCACCCATGTTCGCTGTTTCAAACTCCGATGAGGTATTAGAATTTTTTAGATAAGAAAATAATTCATTCGCAACTTTTCCCTCGAAAACGAAAAGCAGATGTTGCATCACGCTTTGAAACAGCTAAAGGAGATCAACAAATCATTCCTAAAGAGTTAAGCTTAAAAGAGTACTATCGCATGTCCTATGAACTTAGAAACCAGGACAGTTTTGTAACAAAATGTCGAAGGCAACTTTATTTTCTTTTCTTTGAATTTAAACCACTTTTGCTTTGTCAAAAGCATCACTCCTCAGGCCGTATCTTATTTTGCGTCAGAACAGAAACCACGGAGAAAATGACCTTACGGAGAGCTCTGATTGAAAAAAAGAGGAATCGCAATCAGCGTCGGCGAGTGCCGATGAGTTGCGGTGAGCAGTCTGCTGCCAGCTCGCCGTCCAGTCGATGGATTGTAATTGTCAGCAGGCCGGCTGCGATGACAAATGTGTTCCGCCGAACGTTCGACAGAAAGAGAAGCGTCGGTGAAGGAAGGCGCGCTCGTCATTCCGATAGCGGAGATAATTTTTTTTTTCTCCCCCGAGGTCCTTTCCCTCAAGAGGTAAAGACGGACTGACTTCAAGGTCTTGTGAGAATCACTCCCACCGCCCCCCCCCGTCTGCTCTCGTGAGACGGATAAAAGAAGTTGCAGGAGCAAGTTGTAGCTCGCGAAATTGGGAGAAAATTATGGTGGAACACGATGTAATGGAAAATGTAGAAATTTTGCCATCTCTTATTTCAACTGGGAATAAAATATAATTAAATATTTACCAGTTGATGAATAGTCACTCCTCATCAACACTTATGATTTGAATATGTGTATTCGGGATGTAAAGTGGTGCGCCCTATGTTGTGCACGCACATCAAAGACGACATCCAACGTAATAGACGTGTCTGTAGAAGAAAATAAGTAGATATTTCTCGCTCAAAATAATGACATAATGTATGACCAGATAGCGAGGTGGCAATAGCTCAGTCCCTTTCATTCACCTTCTTTGAAACAAGCATGATGAAATTAATTAATGGATAACAAGAGGATCACCAGATGGCGATGACGATGACAACGATGATGACGATGACGACGATGATGACGATGATGACGATGACGACGATGACGACGATGACGACGATGATGACGATGATGACGACGACAATGATTACGATGACGACGATGATTACGATGACGACGATGATTACGATGACGACGATGATTACGATGACGACGATGATTACGATGATGATGACAACGATGATGATAACGATGGCGATGATGATGATGGCGATGACGGCAACGATAATGACGACCACGATGGTGACGAAGGTGACGATGATGGTGACGAACGCGACGATGATGATGACGTCGATGATAACGTCTACAATGATTACGACGAAAACGATGCTGAAGATGACTTAAATGATGCTAACGTCGATTATACTAACGTCGATGATGATAACGTCGATGATGATAACGTTGATGGTCATAACGTCAATGGTGATGATAAGGTCGAGGATGATGATGATGACTTTGATGAAGACGATGATGTTCGATAATTACAATGAACAAATTTTCTTTGAAATCAGACGTGATATTCTCGCTTTTGGTGCCCTCTCGGCCCACTGAGCCCTGCGCCGCCCACGCCACCCAACTGCGCCGCCGGCCGCTCGCCGCACGCGCCTAATTGCCTCACGCGCGCGGTGCGAACGGCTGCGGCGGCAATAAACGCGTCGGTCCACCCGCTTGGCGGCGCCGCGGCGCACCGCGCCGGACCGGCAGACGGCGGACAAATAGAGCTGGCTGCACGTGTGGAAGCCGCGAGAGCTTCCAGATAGCCCGAACGCAGAGTCTCAGAGTAAATGTAACAAACTTCTACATTTCTCGCGCTACTTTTCTTGACCGATGGATTCAAATAATGCGGGTAGAGTGGGGATATTAGTTACGAAATCAGCCACTAGATTTTATATAGCCACTCTAATCTCTGGAATATCAGTTATGACTTCGCAACTTTCTCACTAATTTGCTTTTAACTTTCTCAGTTCGAGGTATCTCCTGTGATGGATCTTGAACTGCTCAGGTCGTTTCCTTAGCTTTTTTGAAAGAATACATACAGTTCAGAATGTATTACGCACCAATGAAGGTGTGTTAGGAATGTTCCCTTGAGTGCTCAATACGAGCGATTATCTTGAAGTGTTTATTGCGGCATGAAGGAGGAAAGTGGGTCATCCATCCCGAAAAGTTGCGCATGTTTGGGAATTGAAGATGACCTCTTCTTGTCAGTGAGCATGCGGTGGAAAAGTTGGAAAAAACAAAGCAACATATCTACGACCTCCCTACATGTCCTAGAAAATGGAACATTTATTCTGATACGCATCGGCATTCATCGAGTTATCCATGCTGTAATTTATAAGTGTTCTGTTTCGAAACTGCGGGTATGCTGCTCCGACGCACTCTGGTGGAATAATTTAACATTAGAATTTGGTGATAAAAGTTGCAACTAGTTGCTTCCGCACAGCTCAAACAATGGACCGTATGTGTGGGTGACAATGGGAGCGCGCATCCTGCAGCGAAATTAATTTTTTAATGCATTAACTCCGCATTCGGTCTCGTGTATTGCGGAATATAAATTTGAATTTGCGAATGTATAAGGGCCGCAACTTTTCCTGTCGATATTTCATTACACTGGAATTCACGTAGTTATTTTTGTTGTCGATAAAGCACTTTTATACATTTTCTCTTAACTTACAGCGCCAATTTTGTCAGTAAAATTACTTTGAGATTTATCCGCACTGTATCTCACACTTCGTTTGAAATTACAGACTGTTACTCGTTTTTGTGTGAGATGTTTTCGACTGTGTTCAGTGTTCATAAACGGTGTAGTGCCCGTGGACGTTAATTAATGCAGAATTCAGTTAATCATTTCTATTGGTGATAATAATATAATTTTTGCGTACCAAGTACTGAAGAACGCATGATATGAAAATGTTTCTTCACCATCCTGTGGCTGAACATGGAAAGAGCTAGAAAATCGGAAACTCAGTAGTTTTACACAATTGTTTTTTTCTGTATCATTCAAAATCTTGGTTTTATTTGTAATTCATCATCAGAAACTTTACTGAAAATAATTATGTATAGGCAGCAATTTACCAAAATTACATCTAAGATTAATCTTGATGAGATTCATGATTTAAATATGCGATAAAGTCGTACTTGTCCCATTAAAATATGTTTTATTTTCAGTTCCTTCTTAACCCAGACTGTGATTCTTTCTATAACGTTTTGAACGACTGTGATAACGTTTTGAAAAACTTCTTTAGGTTCATTGCCCAAATGATTTCTATCTAAAAAACTAAATTTTGTAAGTGGAATGTTTCTCTTTTAGAGAAGAGAAATTCAAGGAAAAGATAGCATATATAAAATATGGAGGCATCTGTAAAATATTTTAGGCACACTTTTGGCGAGTATGGTCTCCTTACTGTGCATTGTGTTTTTGTTGGAACCGTAAGTTGTGTGTTTACGGCCGTAACTTTTTCATAACTCGGGCGTCGATAACTTCTGAACGCGCTCAGACGCTGGACCATGCCCAAAGTTTACAGTGTCGTAAAATCCACGGAGAGTGCAGATACTCCATTTTTTAGATACTGAATTTCGCAATTACTCTGTTGTACAGATTCTATTGTGCATGTGCTGTACTACCCAGATACGCCTCTCCTTTTGTATGAAATGATCCTATCACAGTGCCTTTCTGTTTGTTTCCAAACAAAATGTTCCAGCGAACAAAAGTACTCGTTAATGTGTGCAATCATTTTATTTTAATCATGCGTTGATTTTGTTTTTTATTTCATGTACTTCAGCGCAATTGTGTGCGTAATATTCTTCGGTTTCTTTTTTATTTTGTGCGAAAAAATGAACAACAAACTTTAATTCAGGAAAAAATATAAATTATATTGGTAGCATTGATACAATACTACTTAGTTTGCGAAATTGCTTAAAATTGGATTACTTCGTACGCATTTGTGGTATATGATAATCCTCCCAGCTTTATTATCGTCATTCAAAACAAAATGCGCCTTCAGCGTCAATAAAAACGACAGAATTATTAGTATTTTCTAGTTTTGTTCAAAAAATATGATACCGTAGAGAAAATACAATATAAACGAATATTTGGAGACTGCCAATATAATATTAATGCATTTTAATGTTCCTGTGGGACAGTGTATGTGAACATTCTAATCCAGGGGATAAAACATTATTATAATAACTAAAAATTGAATATATTAAAGTACGTTATTTTATTTTGAATAAATTTCATTTGACATGTTTTCACAAAATTACTAAAACTATTCGTGATAGATTTTTTTACTCAGAAAAGTAAATCAATCACCTGAATAAATCAATTATTGTTACTGTCCGACATTTTCGGTATATTTGCACCTAAGACTATGTTCAAAACGATGTGCTGCTTATGCCGAGTTGAACATAACCTAGAATCGGAAGAAAATTGAAGAAAAGCGGCCTCTCTTTCCGATACTCTGTTCCAAAGAGCGAATCAATAACCTACAATAGGCGGGAGTCGAGCGTGGGGTGAAGCAAACACGGCCATTGGCGCGCCATCTGGGATTGCGTGTTTAACTTGTGCAATTCTCATCTCACAATTGAACATCGGACCACGCGTAAATACGTTTGCAGCTGGAACTGTGTAATTGTAATAAATTACATTAATAATATTTATTTTATCCCACTGAGCAACTGGAAGGCTGCAGCTTCCAATCCAAAATTATTTTATTTCCATGCCTTCCACGGTCTTGGGACAGACATATCCAAGCCGAAGAGAAGGCAGTTCGTTTACGGGAAGGAAACCAATAATCGAACCAGCCATATTGTGAAGGTGAAAGTTGGCAGCAAGTCCTGTCAAGTATAGTTGCGCTTCCTCGTGATGGAAAGTGGTGAATAAAATAACTGCAATGTTGGGTAATGGAGGTCGAACAAATTGTAATAAACTGCCTACATAGCATATGTATTTAAAAAATGTTTTGTTAAAAAAACTCAGAAAAATGTGAATTATGTGAAGATAGCGACAAGTATACAAAATAATGTATTTTACATGAAAAGTCTGTCATCAGAAGTAAGAGAGGACAAGAATACGCGAAGAACCAGATAATAGTTTAAAAAAGATAAGCAGGTGTTAGTTCTATTTCATCGACACTTTCCGCAGAAAGGGTGGAACTGAGATGAAAGCAACTTCAGAATATGTAAGGAGGGAAATACTTCATTTTTGTGAATTGAATTTGCTACAAATAATTTATTTATTACGTTCTATTTGTATATTTTCATTTAGTCGTATTTATAAGAACATAAAAATACAATAGAAGTCAGTTACAAGACACATTTGGGATCTGGATTTTTGTCTCTCACAAGCGGAAAGAACTTGAAATCGTTATATGACCTCATTTTTTCATCTAAGATTATCATACATTTGTACTGTTCTCGAATTGATTGCCATTGTTACATTTTCCGATGGCCATTTTCCGACATTAATTTTCATTTCGGGTTCATCACAATTGGAGTTCTCAAAAAAATATGTCCCCACTTCCCCTTATACATACATTCAAACACACAAACAAATGTACGCAAACGTTCGCGCTCTTACCCACATACACACACATACGTTCGGGCTAATACGCATACGTACATAGTCGTACACGCACATACAAGCTAATACAATTACACACAGTTACCCCCACAGTCACTCACACAGCCACATGCACAGTCACACACACAGTCTCAGACACACACACAGTCTCAGACACACACACAGTCTCAGACACACACACAGTCTCACTCACAAACACAGTCTCACACACACACAGTCTCACTCACACACACAGTCTCACTCACACACTCAGTCTCACTCACACACACAGTCTCATTCACACACAGTCTCACTCACACACAGTCTGTTACACAAACACACAGTCTCACTTACACACACAGTCTCACTTACACACACAGTCTCACTTACACACACAGTCTCACTTACACACACAGTCTCACACACACACAGTCTAGCACACACTGTCTCACACATACATAGAGGCACTATAGGCGGCCTTGTGGATGTGGGTGACGCGCTGTTTGTCCTCTACCCCGAATCCGCCGTCCCCGCGCCTCTCTTCCTTCCTAGTGACATAGGGAGATAATGGGATTGCGACTCCATCTTGGCTTGGGAGGCGGCCGAGGGCAGATTCCGAGGGAAGCAATTTGCCCGAGGGGGCGATTGACCACCGTGCGATGCACGCCGTCGTCCGAAGCAGCCAACGAGGCTTTCCGACGCCGCCCCGGAGCTCTGCGCGCTGTGCAGTCGCTCTCAAAGGGGGCAACGCACAGTGGGCGCGGCGAATGCGGCGAGCCTCACCCACGCGGCCCATCAGCACGTAGCAGATGAATTAAACGGGGCGCGCCAGGTCTGTCCAAGGTTTTGTTGTTTCCGGCGAAGGCAGATCATTTTTCTGCACAACGGAGTTGCCCCGGTGCCTTGTAAAATAGGTTACCAGGAAAGAAGTTGTTGAATGGTGTGAGCGGTTAGAGGTATTCATGAGGTCCTATGTAAAGCTAATGATTAAGTTATGTTAGGATTATCAATAAATGAGATGTTTTGGTGGAGAAAAATCAATTAATGATTGGGCACCAGTAGAGACCAGTGTACAAGATTATATACAAAAATAAGTACCAAATATTTTTAAAACGTAAATTTTGAACTTTGTTTTTGGTTGTTATTAATTACATTTGCCATTGCCTAATTATAAAGCATTTGTAAAGTTACATAACTACACATCCAGATATGATTTATTTGTTGTTGAAACTGCCACAACATTATAGGCATAACCTTCGACTGATGTTGCGTTGTTTGGTTGGTTCCTTGTGTTCGTTCATCTAATTATTCAATTTTATTATTTTTTTGTGGGTTTAATAGCGTACTAAGGCCATTGAGACCCATGGGTCTCCCAAGCTAACGAGCGAATGTTAGCGATAATGATGTGAATGATAATGGAGAAGTGGTAAAATGACAGGTCAGAGGAAACGCGAGAATTGAGAGAACACCATCCGAGAGCTCACTGTGCCCATCGCAAATTCCTCATGGATTGGCCGGGGATCGAACTGGACCCTGGAGGATGAAGGCTTATGCGCTAGCCATTACACCATGAACCCCGAGATTAATCAAGGACGCAATAACTCTTCCTTCATTTTTTATTCTTTTTTCTAATTTCATTAATCATGATTTCATTAAGGTAGCTCAATGTGGATGCAGGGCACTCTCAGGATTAAGGGATTTGAAATATGAATTTCAGAGAGTTTCTGTGGATTTTCTAATTAGTCATATGTGATGAGCACAGAATAAAGACGCTGTATAATGGAAGAGTGCCACATTGGGTTAATAAGTAGATTTGTACATAAGCACGAGCCTTAATTGGAAAAGGGGGCGCAATAATTCTTTAAATAAAATTTTATATTAATCCTTAATTATTTAAAAATTATATAAACAATTATTTTAACAACAAAAAAGTAATAAAACTAATTTATAATTGAAAACGTAGATATAGCACTTTCACAATTTTGTCTCACAAAAATTATTTTTTAGATAGCTATTAGTGAAATTGTTTACTTTTAGCGCATGTACAGTGCGCTTTAAGTTCAATTTTTAGCACTAGTGCTAAGTGAGCGATGCTGAAGTCTTCAGACAAAACAATGTGAATGCACCGAAGAAAAAAGAAAATTCGTCTAACCACATCACTTTCTGCTGACATTAATGTAACGTAGTACACAATCAGAGATTTGTGTAAATGAATTGAAGTAAAATTTAAGTCGGTAAGTCTGACTGAAAATTAGACCACACGTACTAAAAGTGATTTAATTTTTCTCTTAGGATTGCGACATGAGGCCAATGGGCAGAGTTATTTCCCCTCCTTGCAAAATAAAGTGCCTATTTTACCACCAATATTACAAACAACTACAGTAAACCCTCGTTAGCACGAACTCGCTTAACACGAATTTCGCCGTAAAAGGAACAAAACGTCTGTTCCGGCACGGGATTACGGTAACATGGACATTTATAATGCTCTGATAACACGAATTTTTATAACACGAACTTCAAATATTCGGTCCCCTAGAATTCGTGTTAATCAGGATTTACTGTATTATAATACATTTATATGTTGTATTTATTAATTATTTGCATAATATTTTGTATTTATTATTTACATATGAAAAGATATCATTTTCACAGATTATCATTTTATTTTCGTATCCAATATTACTATTTTCAATATTTCAAGATTATTACAGGTCCCCAAAGTGTTGCCAAGCTTATAATCATTACCACTATTGGACTAATAAAGAGCAAATAACAAATTGTTAGTTTTTGTGATATAGACCACGTGTCGTTCAATACCTCCTTTTGAGAAAAAAATACAGATACGAAAATAGTATTGTTTCGTCAAATAGGATAACTCATCCGCCGTCTTCAACGATATCTCATTTCTTTCGATTGTTCGGCGGGCAGTAAAATCAATGTCGAACCCGGAGCGTTAAGCGTGTCTTAATGTTCCTCTGATTGCGTAATGTTGTCGTAACAGAATGGTATTGCGTATAGGAATTAATCAAGCCCTGATTTGGATTCACTGTCGCCATGGGAGACGGCTCTCCAAACTGAGGGTCGAAGCGCTGTTGGCCGCCGCCTGCAGCAGCGAGCAGGGTCGCGCGCCGCGCCGTCGTCGAGAGCTCCTGATGCGACCGCTGGGAGCGCGCCCGGCACACCCGCCTCCCCCCCCGCGCGGAGCCAGGGGAGATCTTGCGGTGAATTGCCGACAGCGGGGCAAACGAGGCGATCTGGCGCCGAAACTGCCAACGACACTCGCGAAACCTCGTCGCCGGCGCCCTCAACCCTCCTCTAGCCTCCGCTCCGGCCCCCTCTCAGCACCGCCCACTGTGTGGTCCTGCTTCCCTCCCGCCCCTGCCATCTCCCGCCACCTGTCCCCGCCCCTTCCTATCCCCGACCCGGCTCATCCCGTCCTTCTCACCCGCCCTCCTCCTCCATCTAACTGTCTCACCCCCCCCTCCGTCCCCCTCTGTAACCCTCTCGCTGTGGCTGTGCTGCGACGAGGCGCACATTCTTTACACGAGGGCGTGTCGTTTCTGCTCTTGCCACTCTATTCTGTAGTTCGTCTGCTTCTGGCCCTTCTCCTCGTGCTCCTTTTGTTGTCCGCACTGCGGCATTTCGGCAGGGATGAGGGTGGGGGATTGCTATCCGAGAATGTCTAAAAAGTTAAAAGCTCTATAATTCATTTAAAACGTACAGCCTGAAAGTGAATTACCAGTTGTTCCGTTCATAAATGTTATGAACAATTGTTTACCGTGTCGAAATGGTTGAGACGCTGCCAGAAAAACCGAGAATTTGGGATGAAAATACTATTATTCGTTAGTCATAATCTTGCTGACTGCAAAATTTCCTGTGATGCTGTCTGTTCATTTACATTTAATATTTCTCTACCTCACAAAAAAGGCTATCAATCGTTTCTAATTCTTAAGCCATGTGGTTTATAAGGTTCAACTAATGATGAGAGTTCTAATTTCATTTCCGAGTTTTCTCAACTAATGAATTATTCCTAAGCGCTTTTTTTTGTTCTCCTGAAATGAATTCTCTTCGTTTTCGTTACCCTTAGATTTGAGAATATACTTCGTTTTTTACTGTGAGCTTTTCGATTTGAACAGCCCACTTAAGAATATTCCATACGTCTCAAACCAGCCTTTTATTTTATACACTCTCTCTGAAATAATGTCCTTATGTCCACCATTTTACGCGAATGATTCACAACCAGAGGTCGTTCATTAAAGTAGCCTTTTTTAATTCCTGGCACCTGAACCCCCTGTTCAATCACCGTTCCCAGTCATCAGTTTGTCTCTCTGTGCTGTCGCTGCGGCATTGCCATCACTAGCGCCACGAAAGTGACTCGAACTGAAAAGAGCATTGCGTAACACCCATAATACAATTATTAGGGGGTATTCTAACACAAGCGAACGCAGTCTCGCCTATTCCTCACAGAGTCAAATAACGACGTCATATCGGGGCATGGACATCAAAATAAAATGGCGGTTTGGACGAGCAGTTTCTATGAATCATTGATAAGTGAAAGAATTTAATTATGGTTATGCCTATGAACACTTACATTAATCTACATATGTATTTAAAATATATCACCTAATTTTATTATATAGTAAAGTTCACGTAGACCAAAACAGAGAAGTCGCCGTCGCCCGCATTTGACCCCCCCCCCCGCGCCATGCGGCATGAAGACCTTGAAGCTGCTCCGCTGGGATGTGCGCAATGCCATGCCACTCTCCTTGCATCGCGCCAGCAGCCGCGGCGGCGGGGCGCGCGGGTCTCATTTGTTTAAATGACGGCGCTCGTTGACCCGACTGCGTTCCCGACCGGCGACGGCGACAACGGAGGCGGCTGGCGGACTGGCTGGCTGTTGCCGAGCGGCGTGACGGGGACGATGGCGAAGGAGACGGTGACGACGAAGGCGTCGGAGACAGTGACCGTGCACAAATGACACCAAAAGGTGTGATTAAAGCCTCATTAATTTGTTATTGATAACACTGTCATCAAAGTATTCCCCATCAAAATATTGAATTATGTGAAATTATTTAAATTAAAAACCTTGAAAAAGTGAAAATAAGATGTGAAAAAATTGAAATAACCTTTGTAATTTAAATGTATTACAATGTTTACTTATTAATAAATGAAACATTTTTATTAATGGTTGGGACTCTAATATCCAGCGGAAATCCTATAACTAATGAGTTAGCTATTATATTAATTCACCGGTGGAGTGGTAAGTGAAATGTAATTGCAGGGCTGAGACTGAGTCTGTGTAACACTGTGTCGTTTTAGATGATGATGATGATGATGATGATGATAATGCTAATGATGATGATGATGATTGTTCGAAGTGTGGAAGAAGAGAGTACGTAACGTTACTGTCTGACTTCAATGAATTGAGAAACAGTTGATTAGATTACAAGGTATTCCCCTCTTGACGGTTGATTTTTGCTACCCATGGTAATCTTTCTTCCGCCGTGTTATGTACAGATTTTGTTTAATGCGTGGATGAGTATCTGGGATGAACATCAGGATTCGAAAAGTTAGAATTGTAGGCTCTACGCTTTGTAATAGCGTAAAGATCATCGACGTAGCGATTTTGTAATATGTATATTATTTCTAATAACAAAGGGCCTTCTAAATAAATAGAAATACAATTTCTGTACTAAATCCAAGTAAGCACTTCAATCCATAAAATATTATAATAATATGAAGGAACAAAAAAAACTTTGAATAAAACTTTTTTTTAATATTTAAACAGTACGGCTTTAAAATCTCTTCGTCACTTTGGAATGTCATAAGGAGCAAAATTTCTCATTTATTAAAAATGAAAAAGTCAAAGAGAAGTTTCATTTCTTTTTCCAACATATTTTGTGTAGTTCCATTAAAATTGGATGTAAAATTGGATCTTTTACGTATTCATTTCTATGTTATCTTTATTTCATTAACCTCATATAGCTGAAAGCAATTTTGTTTTAATCAGTTAATAGTTCCGTCTCGGGAAACATTCATTATCTCACTCTTTCTCTCCGAGAGTTCACTATTTAATGAAACATTTCATGCGTTAACGTTTTTTTTATTTATTCATTTATTTTCTTACGAAGTTGTTTGGCTATCTATTAATCCGTGGGAATTTTCGCACGTGCGAGCGGTACCAACCCTGGCACACGAAACACAGGGAGCGGGCCTGCTCTCATCACCATCGCTTCCCTTGTGAAATTCAAGTTGTGGCTCGACGTTGGGGCGCTCCCGAGGCCATCGCGCCAACTGTAGGTGAATAACATAGGCGACAATTTACTTTTAACTTCGATATTCAACCCAATCATGTTTTTCTTCACATGCTGGCCACTTGCCAACCTTCATACCATCTGACATAACAATCGATTTAACAGAGATTGGAGCATCATTCAAGTCCCAAAATATCCTATCCACTGATGACTCATTCATTCTTGCAGACTTCATGTTATTTGTCAACTAATTCACACATCGCATTCTTTCTCACATTATTTATAAATTTTTGAATTTTCAGAAAATTCCAACAAAATTATACGTGCACCATTTTTTACGTGTCCTTCATCCCTGTTTTATGCTTCAGAGAACAAATTTTAAGGAATAAAATAGAGCAATTTTTGATAATATTTTCTTTTAAATTTGCATCAACTGCAAACATAAATTACTCGGAAAACCACTAATTTTGTCAAAAAAGTACACATGTCCGAATTTATAGAAATATTTTTTAGAACAGATTCAATTTTAGAAAAAAACTTTATCATCAATATTGAACTTTTGCAATGTAAATGTTTTGCAATTTTCGAAAATACAGAGAGTTCGCGGAAAATGTAATCCGCGACATTATTTCTCAACCGTTGCTATTATCGAGGGAAAAATTTAAAGAAAAAATTGGAGTTCTTTCTGAAAATATAACTGTTTAAAAATTGACCATATTTCACGTAAAATTGCGCGAAAATCACTCTTATTTCCAAAAAAATAAACCAGATTTTTTTAAAGATCAGATTTTTGAAGAGCAGAATTCAATAGGAAGAAAAATCTCTACTATAAATATTGTACAAGTGTGATGACACCGACTATTTTTTCGAAAATTTGAAGAATAAATGACTTCCTGTCTAGTCCGTGGGCTAGCTTACATTCTAATGCACCGACTGGCTTAGCGCCTCAATTTCCCACTCCAGCCTGGCGTTACAATCTATGTTCGTTATTTTTGCGTGGCCTTCGCGCCATTGCGATGCTCCGCTGTCTGGGTGTGGTGGTGGTGGCGGTGGCGTGCGGAATGCGAGAGCCGCAGAGGGCGTGGGTGACGAGTGTGACGCATCGCGATGTCGTGTACCCAGCGCTCTGGGACGCGGCTTTTTTGAAATCGCGGCCAGCGATGTCGCCCCTGACGGCCTGGCCCGTCTTCACTGGGGCCAGACCCGGCCCTCCTACTGTTCAAGTTGTGAAGATGTGTAGCACTGTACTTGGCGACTAATTCTAAATGAAAAGTGGAAAATTGGAATTTGGAAATGACACGCAAGCAAAGGTTTATGTATTAACTAAACGATTATTTAGTATGTAAGTAAATTTGTATATGTGTTGTATGTATTTACGTGACTGAAATCGGAATGCAGTCTATAATTCAAAGACCTTTGGTCGAAATTCTCCAACAAATCCCTAGACTGAACAGTGTTTTCCTTGAGTTAATAGTTTTGTAAAGATGCTTTGGTTCTCTTCTCGTTGATTATCGCTATCTCGCTTATCTCGGTATTAATCGCTATGAAGCGATTTCCTTTATCGTGTAAACAATATTTCGCTGAATCGCTACTTGCTTTCGAGGAATTCATTCAATGGTACATTCTTTAAACAGTACCAAATATTTTCATGAATTGTGGATAAAATTTATTTTCTTTTGGAGTGTTTGGTTACGAATACTTTTATCGGTCATGGTGTTTGAAATATTGAATAACGTACAGAACCTTTTATTTTTAATGCTGATTAGCAATTCTCTTTGTGTTTAACGTTTAGGGAGTAGTTGTACGCAGGCTAACAATCTTTCCTCTAGGATCACATTACATTAAACAATAATAAAAATACACTAAAAACAATATACTGATTGGTTTTTGTTTTCTCTTTGCAGGTGAGTTATCCACCTTTCTGCTGTCGTAGAATACGATATATTGCTGTGAACGTAGGTGAGTGATGTCTTTAGTAATTAATTACTGTATTTTCTCTGAAAAACGTTTGAAAAAAGTCATCAGTATTACCTAGACTCATTACTTCAATCATAATAATAATAATAATAATAATAATAATAGTGGTAATAATTATAATGATGATAATAATGGTGATAATGTAATAATAATAATAATAATAATAATAATAATAATAATAATAATAATAATAATAATAATAATGAACTATAAAAATTATAGATTATAGAATCGCTGAAAATTTCATTTTATTAACCAGACTTGCAATTTTAAAATAATTTTGCTATTTTTGCGTAAGTTTTTCCTGTTATTTTTCGTAAACCTCTCATTTACTGCCATTCACAACATCTCCCAACATCACGCGTCTAAAATTACTAACCATCCTGCGTGACTCAAACGCTTTTCATTGTAATAATTACACAGTGTGCTGCAGTTAAACATCAGCACGCAGCGGCGTGGTGGTAGTGTAGGCGTTGAAAAGAGCTTTGTGAACAAGCCGCAGTACGAGCTGGGTGATTGATTTACAGTACGGCTTGTATTGGTTGTTTCTGCACCGTGAACGAAACACGTGCGTGATACGCCACCGATAAATAAATTTATACTTTTTGTTCCACGATTCATTGTTTGTTCCTGTGCGGCGTGCAGAGTTATTGGTTTTGCAATAGCTTCCTGACTGGTCGTGTTTTTTAACTGAATCGTTTAATCCGGGATTATGACAAGTAATTGTAAATTGTAATACGAATATTTGATGTATTGCGGTTAATATTATGGAAGTGTGGGAAATATATATTTTTAAACTACCGTTCCGGGCGAGATGTCGCAATTTGAAGGAAATTGCCGTGTTCACAACGCATTATGAATATAATAATACTTATTATTATTATTATTATTATTATTATTATTATTATTACTCATGTTTAAACTATATTTCAACAAAATATTTTTTTAGTTTGGCATGCCATTTCCGCTATATCGAAACAAATCTCTGCGTCGAAAGTTATCGAATGTTGCTGAAATGATCGCGTGTTAGTTCGAAATCATAACACATAAATCTTTAACAAAAAAGAACACAAGGTGTTCTCTGAAAAATAGCTTAGAACGTCAATGCCTCGAGTCTGGTCTGGGTCCGTCTTGTTTGGCAAAATGAACTGGTAACATACTGAAATGTGTTGCTGACTTAAGTAGTAGTGCTGAATTAAAGCAGTAGGATCTCCATAATTTCAAGTGACGACACTGCCCTTTTTATAAGTAATTCTCTACTTACACAAAATAACGTAGAATATTTTAATGCATCGGGTCCGTAATGTAATTACAACTTACTTAATATTTACTTAAATCCTTTTTAAAAACAATGCGTTTAGAAACGGAAAGCCAAAAGTAAGATAAAGATACCTGATTCATCTCTACAAAGATGAATCCAATTCATGAATGTTACTCTTTGCAACGAGTTATGCATTGTCTTACGAAATTGCTGGTTATAATCGTATTGATATGTTAATACAATGTATTAAAATGCATGGTATGTTTTACAATGTATTATAATGGTGTTGGTTTGTTGGAAGTTTCTACAATATTCAGTTCGAGAAATAGATATTTTCCTATTACATAAATGTTTCAACATAAATTTCTATGACGGCAACAGATATATTATGGTAATCCATGCTATTAATAATATATTTCATTCATTTCAATTCATTTATCACTGATATTTTTATGGTAGTATTATACACCGTGATAGCATTAAAGAGAGCATTTCTGTATCATTCTTCGGACAAAGTCTCCACATTTTTAAATTCAGGCGCATATCAAACATGCAATACCAGTTTCCGAGAAGCGAAATCCAAATCACGCGTGTATTAACGCGCAAAACGATTAGACGTTTTCGAGCGTAAATCGCGAACATTACTTGAAGCGAACGTTGCCGTGAATAAACGCTCTTTGCGAAAGCGCAATTTCGGTGTATCTGATTACTTTTTCAGCGCCGGTGCCGTTGCCGGTGCCGTGAAAGTAATTAAGCGTATTAAGAGCGCGCGATCAGGGGACATCGGACGGCGCTGTTCGCGATGCGGCGCGCACATTTTACCGGCGCGCGCTGTTTTGCCGCGAATTAGGAGTTCCGTTCGAGTTAATTTAATTCGCTAAATTTTGCGGTCCGCGAGCCCGACACTCGAACGGGCTGTAACATCGCGAACGGCGTGCGACCGGCTGCGAAAAAAAATTACCGTGTGTTAAACGGAAAATTAATTGTAGAGCAAATTAACTTGCGCCCCCAGTGGGGGGAGGGGGGGGGGGCTCCCTGCGCTGCAACGCGCCAACTTTTTCTCGCCGGATTGCACGTGGTCCGGGTAGGAGGGAGGAGGAAGCTGGGCGTGGGGATGGGGATAGAGGTGTTTTGGGGGTGTGGATGGAGGTGAGAGCGTGGATGGAAACGGGATGGGTGGGGAGGATGAGGTGGAACTGGAGGTGGGGATAGAAAGTTGGGTGGAAGTGTGGATGGTTATCTAGATGTGGATGGGAGTGGTGATAAGAATTGAAGTAGGAATGGATGGTGGTGTCGGTAGGATACGCATCAGGAGGACGTGAAGTTGGAGGATTGTGAAGGTGGAGGAAGTTGGGGGTGGGGATGAAGATAGAAGTGATTTGGGAGTGTGGATGGAGGAAGAGAAGGAGGAGAAGGTGTTCGGAGTGTGGATGAGGTGGAAGTGAAATTGGCGGGGTGGAGGTGAGGATAGAAGTTTTGATGGGGGGAGGGTGAGGAGGGATGGGTAAATATGTAGGTGCGGATCTGAACGTTGGTGGGAAAGGAGGATGGAGTGTCTCTGGAGGTACCTGGCGGGGTATGCCATCAGGTGGAACTGGAGTTGGAAGGGGGAACCGAGCAATTATTGTGGAAAAAGTTGGAGTGGGGATGAGGATAGAGGAGGTTCGG
Source organism: Gryllus bimaculatus (assembly GCA_017312745.1). NCBI lineage: Eukaryota > Metazoa > Arthropoda > Insecta > Orthoptera > Gryllidae > Gryllus > Gryllus bimaculatus. Next base: position 5,518,363 of record BOPP01000033.1, on the reverse strand, counting down.
GGATATTCATAGAGGGAAGAGGAGGGAGTGTTGATGGAGCTGGGAATGGAAAAGTGGATGGAGGTGGAGATAGGGATGGGGTGTGGATGAGGCGGACGTGGGCTTGGAGGTGGGGCGTGGATGGAGCAAGGATTGTGGAGAAAGGTGAAAGTGCGGATGAGGATAGAGGGATTTTTGGGGTGTTGATCTAGAAGGTGGAGGTGGGGTGTGTATGAGGTGGAAGTGAAGTTGGAGGGGGGTGTGTGTGTATGGAGAAAGGATCGTGCAGGAATGTCGAGGTGGGTCTGTGGATATAGATGTGTTGGAGATATCAATGGGACCGTGGACGGAGGTGGAGGTGGGATGTGGATGAGGTGGAAGTGAAAGTGGAGGGGGGTTGGAGGAGGAGGGGGGAGTGTGGATGGGGGTAGAAGTGGGGGAGAATGAAGGTGCATGCCCTGGTGAGGGAGCAGATGGAATTCAGGTGGTTGCGAGGCGGGGACGAAGGCAGGGGACGTTGGCATTAACACGTTGTGGACGCAAATGCGTGGGCGAGCTCCGGCGGCGGGCGCGGAGTTGCGTGCGGCGTCATCCTCGTTGGCGCGTGGAGAAATACCTCGCCCCTACTCCCGCCTGTTTTGTTTTTGCTGCGTGACGCCTGGCGCGGCGTTCCTGCGTTAATAACGAGGCCATGGTGCGGGGTGTCATAACGAGACCTGTTTTTCTGTGGATGGGCACAGAATCTTCCCACGATAGGGGAAAAACTTGTTGGGGAAGTAAGCAATGTTTGTATAGAATGATGAATTCACTATGTTTTCAGTTCTTGCGTGCCTTTCTTGTTGTTGCTTTTTTTCTCACAAATTGTTTTATAATTTTTGACACGGTAATCTTTTAATCATTTATATATAACTCACAAACATTTCGTATCGTGAAACTAAGTAGATTTAATTTTTTTATTACAATTATCGATTAACGTTTGGCAGAAAATTTGAGATGTATGTTAATAAACAAGCTATTACTCATCTCATTAAGGTTGTGAAGTATAGCAGTATCGTCTGATATCCATTAGAAGACGTTAGGCAGAGTACGACTTGAAGGGATTTGTCGGCGGTTGGCACCTCTGCAGCATTTTGTGTGCTCTGCCAGAGAAGTAATTTGCTACTGTCTCGAACACAATTAATTGATGTTTTATGGCTTGATTTATGGTTTTCAGTCCGAAATAATTAGCTCAAGAAAAATTGGAAAATGAAACTTTCTTAATAACATTTTTATAATTTATTCACTGAGATGCGTTAGTGATCACGAATTCGTAGTTCCTAAATGCAGCTATCCTTGCAATTTGAACGTTCTTCCATGGAGAATATTAGTAATTCGCACCTGAAGTTATTTTCAGCCTTTTTTAAAATAACCTGCAAGTTACTACTCAAGGTAAGGTCCAGTCCAGGAGATATTAGAAAGAAACATTTTGTTGGAGATAAGTGTAAAAAATAAAAATAAATAACACCAATGCTTACAGGCTCAAACTAAGACTATTTACATAGTATTTTTGTTCAATATTGGTCATTTGATCATTTGCACTTCACGCTTAAGTTGCCTATTTCATTCCTACAAATGTTTCGCTACAATTTCAACGATTGATATTTGTAATCGTGCAATGGAAAGTACGAAATCCGGCATGAGAGATGGAATGATCGCTAGCAGTGTGGGGAGGAATGGATTTCTGAGCCGAATCCTTCTGTTGTTATTAACGTCATTTATCAGGCGCATGCTTTTTATCAACATTTCTAAAAATCGTTTGCAAAATGTCGGTTTGATTTTTTTCTTCAAACTGATACAGTGCATGAAAAAAGTAACTTATCCAAATGGTTCCTTCTCCTCCTTAGAGAATATTAATTATCTATTGATTGGGAATATCTACGGAGGAAGAGACGATGCAAAGGAAATGTATTTTGTGGTTTGCGGAGAAAGCAGTCCGTCTGATGAATTCGTGGGTCCCGTACGATCTTTCCTTTATCTTCCTTGTCCTATCCACAGCCCTTACAACGTCCACGCACTTCACTACCACTCATCCCGAAAGACCAGTCGGGAGTTTAGAGCCGGCTGGCGCAGTGCCTCGTGGGTCGGAGATATTTGTTAGGGGAAAACCACAAGCCGGCGGGTAGGCGGCGTCGGATCTCGCCGCCAGAGGGTGAAAATCACCGCCTGTCCCGCGATAAAAAAAAAAAAAGAAAAAAAAAAGTATGCATTATACTTACGGTACGAATGACGGTACGGCATTTGCCGGGCCCGGAATCATCAATCAATGAATCACTCAATCCACGAGGCCATTGTTGGCGCCGCTGTCGACACCGCCCTTGCGACGCCGCGCTCCCACCGGCCCGTCCGCCCGCAGCGACCCGGCCCCGGGCACCGCTCGCGCGCCGCGGTCGCGCTGGCGGCGGCGGCGGCGTTGGCGTTTCGGAATGGCGCGCTGCCTCGATTAACCGTAATCATGTGCGCAACGAGCCATTGCGACTCGGTTGATAGGCGCCACTTCTCTTGTCACCGCTTCGACGCATGGCGGCCCTTTGGGGCCCATTTGCGGCCGGTCACGCGCCAACGCCGGCGCCAGCGCCAGCGCCAACGCGGCGCCAACCTCCCCGGGCCGGGGCCGCGGCCGGTCGGCCAGTCGGCTCGGGCACAATTATTTTGCGCGCTCCGCTGCGGCCAAATGGGCGGAACGGCCGGGAAAATATGTAGAGGGTAAATGGCGGAACTGTTGTTTATTGCGTCTCTCGAAACTGAATTGGTGTCCTTTCATTTAGACGTGTTGTGAAAGATAGAAGAATGCACAAAAGCTTGTTGTCATCCGTTTCATTGTTCGGCACGCTTTAAAATTAGAGGGATGTAATGGTGTTTTTTGATGAATTTACGGCATTATATTCTTTCACTACGAATCAAATTAAAAACAGACTTTTAAACAAACAACAAAATTCTTTCAAACTTTATCATTTACTATTTACTCTTTTCAACACATTGAAAACGTTTTCATGGCAATCAGAGTAACTAAAGGCATACTATAAACGCATTTATATAATATAAGCATTCTCCACCCTGTCTACCCCGAGCTACCCTGTCACCCCACCGCGCCCTCTTCCACCTGATCCTGCTGCGCCACCGCTCCCCGCGTCCCTCCTCATCGCATCTCCGCACGTTGCGTCGGTTCACACTGCGTTACCTCATCCATGTCGCACCACCCCTCTTGCGTGCCACCCCAAGCTGCACCCCTTGCTCTGCCACGTCCCCTCCTGCCGGTTCACACCCGTCTGCGACACTCCTCATTGCATCGCCCCATCGCGTTCCAGCCCACTTCGCGCCATCTCACAGTGCGCCAATTTACACTGAGCTACGCGAAGCCGCGCCATTACACGTATCGTCCGACAATTTCTGGCGGCCTTCTCTGCCTTTCACTCCAGGCTGCGCCACCCCTTGTGGCAACAGTGCTCTATGCGCCATCTCAATACTCGCTGTCCTTCGACAATTTTCTACGTATTTTGCCTTAACAGCCCAGTCATAGATTACGCAGCCGCTCATCCGACTCCGGCTGTGGGCGGACTGGGGCGGGAAGCAGGGCGTAGCGGGGCGCGAGGCGGCGTGCGGGCTGGGAATTGGAGCGGCGGGCGGGATGAGCGACCGAAATGGGCCAGTGGCGCACGTAACGGGGGGGGGCAGGGCCACGTAAGCGGGGCACGGCGGGCACGGGGGCGGGGCACGGGGGCGGGGCACGGGCGGGGCAGCGGGCGGAGGCCACGGGCGGGGCCACGGGGCGGCGGCACGGGGCGGGGCACGGGGCGGGCACGGGGCGGGGCACGGCGGCGAGGTAAGGCGCGTTGCGGCGAAGCTTTCGCGCTGCACGGCGACCGCAAGCCGCGACGTTTCCATGCCAACAAGCGGCGTTAGTGTTCCGCCCCGGTCTATTCTGCTCTGCTCTGGGCCCGCGCCCGCCAACCTGCCCGTCTAACTCCATCGACGCCGAGTAACGGCCACTGCGGAGCGGCGCGCCGCCATTGGGGACTGGCGGGAGGGGCTGGCGGAGGAGAGCGCCGCTGGCGAATGCCAGGCGGTGCGGAATGGCATTCTAGAGGTCGACGGGCTACCAATTCAATCTAGGGTGTAGGGGCTGCCTCGTGATTACATACTTTTCGTTTCAGTTAATCGTTTTAAGGTTAACTCATTTGTTAATTTCGGGGTTTTTTCTTCAACACTAATTCGTCCCTTTCCAATTATTACATAATTAAACCTAGACGCCTTTATGAAATTTACCTATTCTGCCCGGTACAATTGTCATTATTGATAGGAGAATATAAGAACAAAATAATAGTACAAAACGTTCTTACTTAACTAAAAGTGCGCAAACCTGGGTGTAAGCACGTAATGGCGGACAGCTCGATGCGCAGTGAATAGAAATGAGGTGACTATGTATTCCGAAACGCCAACTTACTAATGGATAGACTGTAATGTTAGTGTCAAGCTTGTATCTCTGAAAGAGGTATTATACGCGCACGTTTACTAAAGCCTCGCTTCGCTAGTTGCGAGAGAGAGTGGGGGAGTTTTGGTTAGTTTTGACGAAAAGGAAATTTGTATAAATTGATAGTTGTTTTTTCGATACAAAATACTTTTTTATTACACTGGAAGCGTAACATTTCTGGGTTATCGGATTTTTGTCCTTACAACACATGTTCATGTAACCATTGGTTCTTATTCAACTAATTGTGGGGCAAAAGAGGATAGATCTTCCGGGGAATCAAGAAATCTGCGCAGTATAATAGTGTTCCTCTCCTTCTTCGCACGAGAGGTTCTGGCGCCGATCTTGCACTTCGGTTTGCGTGTTTCTCGCGTAAGCATTTCCCCTGCCATACACCCCAATCAAGCTCTAAGCTCCCCTACCCACACGGTCTCCCACAAGAGTTGTAGTAGGAGTACAAACGTCGTCAAGTATGTGACGAGTAGCGGAAATAATTAGGAAGAAGGAGGAGAAACGAAGTCCGTGCGTCCGTTTGTTGAGGCACTGGCCCACGGCATTCACCTGGTATTGATCGGAGAAACGGCAATTGAAAACTCCCGATCAAACAGTCTGCTTATAATGTTCTCCAGCACATAGGTAAATTCGAAATACGGAGTTGCCAAGTGGAACAAGTCGTAGCCGCACTATTCCGCAGGTAGGAACAAACGACATGACTGATAGCTGATAGTACGGATCAAGGAGTCCAAGGATTGTCATTGCGATGGCGTTGAGGCGGCGATGGAAGTGGGAGCGGTAGGCTTGGCTGTGGACGATGGTAGAGGTAGGTGTAGAGGTGCATGTCGGCGGAGATGGGGCGAAATATGTGATGTTTTTACGTTGGTTTGCTGTTGATGTGATCGGTGAACGAGTGGGTGGTTAGGTGGTGGAGGTGGTAGAGGTCGGTGGTGGCGTGAGTCATTTGGACGACGTGGTAGTGCGTACGTCATGTGACGTGGTGGGTGGGGCGGAGCGAGCGGTGTTGGTGTTGGTGGGCGGGTGCGATGATGGTTTTTTGGGACGGCCAGTTGTAGTGGTGAGTGAGCGGTTAGTTGTGTGGGGGCGTGGGGCGGCGGCGGCTTGGTAGCAGTAGTGTGGGCGATTGTCGCAGTGATGGTGTGGGCGATTGTGGTGGTGGTAAAGTGGGCGATGGTAGGTGTTTTTTGAACAGCGTTGTAGATGGGTAGTGTGAGCGCGGATACGTAGGTGGATTGAGGGGGCAGTGGCGTGGTGGTGGTGTGGGCGAGTGGTGTGCGGCGGTGTGCTGGTTGGGGGGCTGTGCAGGTGGCGATAGGAGGTGGTGGTCGGGGCGGCTGGCTGGCTGTGGTGCCGGCGGAGGAGCGCTCTTGCTCCGATGAGGATGAGGCGCAAGTTTGTTCGCGCGCAGCCGAGCCGCTCAGGGGCGCGAACGCGAGTGTGACGCAGAGAATCCCTATTAGCGGCCGGCGCCTGGCACCACGGCGTCTGTGTTAGGCGTGTTGCGAACTTGCGGAGAACGGCTCCGCTGCTCCGCCTCCCCCGCACCTCCACCCACGCCACCGTTTGCCGCCTCCGCCGCCCCAATCGCCTCCCCATCTCAATTGTCCCCTCCCCCGCCACCACCTCCCCCTCCTCAGCGGCTTCGGTGGCTCGAGGCTTCATTCATGTCACTGCAGTGTCTCTGGGAGGTTCTTAAATTGAACCTACATAGCTAGGTTGAGGACAGCCGCTTTTTGGAGGGGTATTACTGTGGCCGGATATTCTAATCGATACTTTTCCGTGGTTTCTCCGATCAACATTAAGCGTATGTAGCAGCTGTTTCCAAACAAATAGGCCAGGCCGGGCGCGATCTTTCCTTCCTCGTCTTTGTCCTATCCCCACCCCTTATTTACACTTACACACTTAAATGCACTACGCTACCACACTTGCTGGGAGAACAGTTAGGGTCTTCAAGCTTGTCCAGGCAGGGGCGGAGTCCCGCTGGTGGGAGATACCTGGTTTGGGATATCCCCGCAAGCAACGGGTAGGTCGGCGTCGGATCTCGCCATCCAGCGAGTAAAGGTCTCTGACGGCTAAAGCATGCTTTGCACTTACGGGACTCATGACTTTAGCGACTGACGCGCCCGGAAGCAGACATCAATAAATAAACCTTCACTTTCTCCTCTTCCTGACCCGTCACCTAAGTCACCCCCGCTGTCGCCTCCGTCACCCCCACTACCGCCGTCCCCACTATCATCTGCACCGAATCTGCCACCTCGCGCCACGCCATCGCTCCCACTGCCGCCGCCTCCACTACCAGCTGTACCGTCTCTGCCACCGCCGCGCTGCCGCCGCCATCGCCATCACCGTCACCATCACCCCGTGGCCGCCGCCGCCGCAGCCGCCTTGTCTCTTGCTCCGCGCCACTCCCCACAAATCCTCCAGCAATTTGCCAGCCGCCTCGTTCGCGCCGCCGCAGCGCCGCGCCGCGCCGCCACGCACCTTCCCCTTCGCCAGGTAGACGTGGCCCTCTATTGTGAGGGCTCGGCGCTTCCTCCGCCGCAACAGACGCTATCTCGTTCCGCGCTTGTTTCCGCTCCCCTCGCTGCCATTGTCGCTCTGATAGGCCCCGCTAACGACAGTCGTGTCAATATTACAACCCATACACCCATTTCGTGTGTCAGTACACACGGCTCGATTTGCTATATTTTGCTCTTTGATGGATTATTGTGAAAGGCGACAATGCTTCCGCTTGGAGCTGTGTGTATGCAGAGCCAGAATTCGACGCTCGTTTCAATTCATGTGAAACATTTCCATGCGAACAGCAAATCGACGTAAATTTTAATCAGTCGCGACTTTCATAAAAGTGTCGCTTTCTAGGCATTTCTTTACAAAAATGGAACGTTAAAACCAACCTAAAATGACTCCCTAATTGATTAATATATTTCCGCGAAGCTAATTATTTTCGACGCAAACACAAATGCATTACGCAGGCAAGTGAAATTTCTCGATATCACAGTAATGGGATATGATGTCACATTCATTGTAATTCATTCAGAGTGTCCAGAACAGATGTTTTTTCTGCAATGGCAAAATTGGGTCATATTCGTAATACATGAAAAAGATCTCACAATAACAGAACAAGAGAACATAATAAAGTATCTCTTACGATACTATGAGTACTCCTGGTGGTAGGGATTTTCAAATGCAATTATTAAAGAAACATAAAACAAATAGAATAGAATATCTATTTTGATATTTAGGAATACATGGAATATTTCCGGTGGTAGCGTTTTCTAAGTAGTTACTACAAATACACAACACAAACAATCAGTGAAATATTGTAATATTTACGTATTACTAAATACAATTTTACAAGATTAGTATGTTAAACATATCACGCTAAAGCTGACATAAAATAACAATAATAATTCCAAAAAATTAATCTTAACATTTTCTAAAAACAATTACAATTTAATCAAACAATTCAAACATTAAAATAATTACATATCTACTTACTACTATTTTACAAAATTAATGCCCTAATTCTTTCCTGCTAAAAATGACATACTAATATGTATTATTATTATTATTATTATTATTATTATTAATAGTAATAATAATAATGATAATAATAATAATAATAATAATAATAATAATAATAATAATTTTAATGTTGAAATTTTCTACAAAATATTACAATTTATTTAGTCTTTGTTTAAAATGTTTCACATTCTGAGGGAAAGTCTCCCCCACTATTGCTGATAATTTGTTCCAAGTTCTATTGTTCTGTTCTCAAAATGAGAATTTACCTACAACTGTTGTCCGTTTTCTTTGCCGAATTTAGGAACCATGATCCTTCCGCCTGATCTATGTCGACCTATGTCCAATCGTTCCCGCTCCAATCGTTCCCGCTCCAATCGTTCCCGCTCCATTCGTTCCCGCTTCAATCGTTCCCGCTTCAATCGTTCCCGCTTCAATCGTTCCCGCTTCAATCGTTCCCGCTTCAATCTGTCCCTCTTCAATCTGTCCCTCTTCAATCGTTCCCGCTTAAATCGTTCCTGGTTCAATCTGTCCCTCTTCAATTCACTCCGCTGCAGTCCGATCCGTTCAATTCGACTCGCTTCAATCCGCTATGCTACAATCCAACTGGAGCCAATCCCACCAGCTCCAACCTGTTTCACGCCAATTCTATCCACGACAATATGACCAGCTCGTATCGGCCCGCTCGACCCCACTTCCCTTCAAATCAGCTCCGCTCTAATCAACCTCGCTTATCCACACTTTGCTTCGCCTTGCCCCTATCCATCCCATCCCGTCTCTTTGCTTTCCGTTCCTGCTTCACTCCGTATCGCCTCAACCTGTTCTATCCCACTGAGTCTCGCTCTCTTCTCCTCCTACCCACTCTGTTCCCCTCTGCCCCTTTCCGCCCACCCCCTACGAGACCCTGCTTTGCTCACCCCCGTGTGCTTCGCTCCGTCTCCTCCAACCCCGCCCCGTTCCACCCGCTTATCCCGGTCCCGCCCCTTCGCTGCGGCCGACCGGCCCGCCGCACGGCGCCGCGCCACCACGCCCAGCCCATCCCCGGATTGCAGCCACTCTGCGCGAGCGCTTCAAAGTTGTAAAAGAGAGAGGATTTTAACACAGTGCGCCTGCATCCACTTTGCGCGTGTACTCCGCGCGTAACGACTGCCATCAGTTCGCTTTTCGGCCGGAGACAGCTTCCTCGCGCGCGGAGCCTCGCCGCCTCCCGCCTGCTCCGAGTCTGCCGAGTGGATAGAGAAAAGTGCTTGTTTTCAGCAGCCTGACGTCGTCGTTGAGCCGCATCAGAGGCCTATTTGCAACTTTTCCCGCGCTCGACACAAAAGTTCAGAAAACGAGTTCACCGTTTTCGTGTCTGGTCGGTGTATATCGGTTGATGATGTTTCCGCTTCCCGTTTTCTCTTCTTGCGTCCTTCGTGAGTTATGCGCGAAGCAATGCGTTAAATGTGATTTGGCAACTTCTTGCATTTTAAATTGAAACTATAAAATTGTCAAAAGACAACAATTTTTTTTCCATTTTTTCTTGTTTAACAAATACACATGTCTATAAATAAGGTTATTTACAATTATTATAATATATAAATAGTTATCCTGGTGTTATTGCATTCAATTTTTTTCAATCTAATTGCAAGATATTTCTTTTGTATATTTCCCAATTATATTTAATAGTTTTTATCAAAGTCGAGTAAATTTCCCATCCTTTTTATGTTAATATTTGTGAGTAAATTTTTCATCCTTTCTTACACATTTAATTTTATTTTCAATTACAGGAGGATGAAAATATAAGTTAGGTGTTTGCATTACAAGTTATTGCGTTAGCTTCCTGCGTAAACTGCGAATACATCTGAATGCAAATCATATTCACTATTCATTGTCTACTCTCTAGATGAAACTGCTTCCAGCAAACTAAATCTCATTGATTATGCACGAATTGGTCATCTTCGTTAGATATGAAAATGCAAGCGCGTGGGGTAAACCCATCATACGTGCTTTCTCATAATATTCCTTTCCCAAGCACTAGTGACCTTTTGACAAAAGAAGACAAGCAAATGTGTTTTCCCTCTCCATGTTATCAATGTGGAAGTTTCATTTCAAAATGAAATGAAAGATATGTTTTACTGATAGCATTTTTAGTAAAATTAATTAAATTAGAATACAAATACAGGATATTCTTTAAAATATTGACAGGGACACACAGGGGGACGAGAAATCTTTTTGACTCTATTGGAACGTGAAATTCCTGTACACGATGAGATGTTACCACCATATGACCATTAGCAAAATGTGTTTATTTTTGATCTTCCTACACGCAGTAAAAGTTTGTAATTTTTTATTCTGTAACAAATGCATAATCTTCCCTACAATTTAATACGCTTAAGAAAGAGATCGGTTTTATGCATTTATTAGACCCGTGAATCTGCAACTGCTGGATACAGTTGCTTGAAATGAATACGGTTTACACATATTACAATTATGTATACCTCGTAAACGAAATGGTCTTTAAACCCCTGTGTTTGTAAGAAAAGAATTTTGTTTTGTAGGGCGTACTGTGTAAAATGAGTTCTCTAGTCCCACGAATTACGTACCGGGAGGTTCTTCTGGGTGCCCCTATCACTTAGCTCGAATGGTTAGAAATGCGCAGATTCTCGAAATCAATTATTTTTAATTAAAGTGATTTAATATTCTTTCAAATGTCTCTGAGTCTAAATATTTTTGTTTGTTTATAAATGCCTAATAATATTATAACATTTACCCACCACATTTCTGAGCCTGTTTCATTGCCTGAAATAAATAAACAAAACAAACTGTATGTGACTATTATTACGCTACGATCTGTTAGCTGCTACGATCGTCATGAAGGTATTATAATTTTCAATTAATGTTTCACGAAGAGTTGTATGCTAGCATCTATCCAAATAAAGTGAAGTCGTAGGCTTCTGCGACCAGAGTCATGTGGGTGATCTGGACTGTCCGGGTGACGCCGCGTCGAAGGCTGAGTTGCCGACGTCGAAGGCTAAGTTGCTGACAGCCCAGATCACCCATCTATCCAAATAGTTAATCATTGTTTGCATATTTAAAAAAATAAAATAATTGATTGTACAATTTACATTGAAGATTGAAAATTAATAATTCACATATCACAAACATATTATTCCGATAAAACTGACATTTCGGTTCTCCTGGTTGCACGACCCGAGTGTAATATGTCAACTGCACCCGGCGGTTTCTAATGGATCGAAGCCCGGGCCACTCCGCAGCAGTGTGCTGCAGCCGCCGCGCAGCTGCGCTACCTTTGCGACGGCTCGCTTTCGCCCGGCGCGGCGCGGCGCGGCGGCGCCTTTGGGCGTCGCGACGCTCCGCGCGACAGCACTTCGCCCGCGGCCACGCCCCCTTTTCCCCGAGGGCGTTGGCGGCCATAGTGATGGCAGCGGTGCCACGGGCGAGAGCGGGGGAGGTGGGGAGGTGCAGGAAGGTAGGAATGGCGATGATGTTGACGATAGCGTTGACGATGGCGTTGACGATGGCGTTGACGATGGCGTTGACGATGGCGTTGACGATGGCGGTGATGGCCTTGGCGAATACATTGGGGTTTTCATCAACCGGCCTGGACTTGGGCGACGAGAGCGAGTGACGGCGACGGAGAGGGCGATGGCGATGGCGTTGAGGGTGCTAGTGGAGGTGGAGATGGGGAGGTTTGTGGAAGCGGGAACAGCATAGGGTGGAGGAGGCGGGAGCGGCGCAGGAAAGTAGGGATGGCGTTGGCGTTAGCGATAGCGATAGCGGTGGCGAGATTCGAGGAAACTGGGACAGCAGGCACGAAGAAGGTGAGGCTGGAAAAGATGGAAGCGAATTTGGTAGTTGAGGCGAGAGTGGTGGGATGGGTAATGGAGCTGGCAAGGGTAATGGCTCGGGAAGAGAAGACGAGGAATCAGAAAAAGGGTGATGTGCAGGTGCGGGCAGGTGCGGTGGCGCGGGTGGCTGCGGTGGGTGTGGAGACAGCTAGGCAGGGTCGAGCGGCAAGGAGAAGTACAGAACGGGGCCGTTTGGAGCGGACCGGAGCCGGGCGGATCGAGGGGTAATAGGGCGGAATGACACGGAATGGGGTTGAATGGAGCGGGGCGGGGCGGAGCGGGGAGGAGCGGGGCGGAACAGGGCGGAGCGGGGCGAAGCGGGGCGGAGCGGGGCGAAGTGGGGCGGAGCGGGGAGGAGCGGGGCGGAGCAGGGGATGGAACGGTGGGGGTGTGCGGAGATGGCGGGCGAGTTGGTAGCAACGGGGTGGATGCGGGCAGGCTTGTCGGGACGGAAATGGCGGGAATGGATGGAGGTGGCGAATGGGACGGGGGCAGGGCGCCGGCGCGAGGCGCCTTCTCAGCACGTGAGCCTCTTTCGCGTGTGTACATTCTCCTCCTCCTTCTCCCCTCCTCCCTCTCCCCCGCCGGCGCACTTCCGCCCACGCGCCCTCCGCCTAACGGCCGGCGGCACTGCTCCAGGAAAAACAAACTTCTTCTTCTTCTTCTTGCTCCTCCCGGCCCCCGCCCAGCGCCTCCCCTCCTCGCGCCGTTTCGCCGACGCGCCGCGGTCGAGCTCTTGGCGCCGCCGTCGCCGGGCGGTATAGCGCGAAAAATTGCGATGGACATAACGCCCCTCCGCGCCGCACCTAACGCCCGGCCACGCCCCCTTCCCCGCACGGCGGCTCTGCGCGACGCTGCCACTTGCAGCAGCGGCGGAGGTGTCGGGGGCGGGGCTGCGTCTGCCAGAGGTGACACCTCTGTAGAGGTGACACTGGTGAAAATTTTAATTAGAAAGTGAATGTTTTTTTTTACTTTACTGTAATACAAGGAGGAAATGTATTGAAATCACCTCGACAATACGCTTTGGAATTTTCAGCCGTAAAATAATTGTGAAGTATTCTTTTGAGTTGTAAATTTTTACACACGCCTGGATTAAAGTCCATTAGTCCTGTTAAAAAATGGCTAATATTGATGCTTGATAAACCCACAAAAGATGTGTCAAGGAGTTTTTCCAACCAGTTTAAATCCTAGTGTAGTGTACTACTTCTGTCGCTGCGGTCACCCCATTTAACCTGTGAAAACTCATGTCGTCAATTCATTCGGCCTAGCCCAATAGTCTAATTACCCCACCACCTAACTGGTCCCGCCGCCGCGCCGTCTAACTCGCCCCAAGGCCTTACTGGATCCGCCGCTACTAGACGGCGCGCCGTCCAGCTCGATCCACAGCTACTTTGGTGTCCAGCACGCGTCATCCCTACCTTGACCGGCCGCCTCTCTCGCGTCACCCCCTACCTTGCGGCGGCGTTGGTGTAAAGATTAACGTATCGGACTATTATTTTGAAGTTGGCGGGTTCAAATCCGATCGAAGCCGTGGATTTTTAAGAGAGGAAAAATCCATCGTACGCTTTCCTACGGAGGGGAAGTAAAGCCGGCTGTCCCATGTTAGTAGGTTTATTGCATGTAAAAGATCTTCAAGCCTAAAAGAGGCCTCTGAGCTAATTACAAAATTGCCTGTCTCGTTGTCCAAGAAATACCTTCTTTTTCTAATAGTTGGTGAAAGGAGCGTAACGAAATTTGCGTGGTCACACGGAAGAGCAGGGTTCATTGCCTGAGTCTCGTCACGTAAAAATAAGGCAATTCATTTCAATACCTTGTCCGGCCGCCCGCCTCACGTCATCCCCTACCTTGTCCGGCCATCCAATTCGCGCACCTTACCTTCCCCAGCCACCCACCTCGCCTCCCCCCATCTTATCACGCGGCCTACCTTGCGTCACCCTCTATCTTGTCCAGCCACCCACCTCGCGCCATCCCCTACCTCTTCCCACCGCACACCTCGCGGCAGCCCTACGTTGTCCAGCCGTCCACCTCGGCTCTGGCAATGGGGCTGTCCCCACCGGAAGGCCGTCATGTGGAGCGCTGAAAACACGAGGCAGGGCCAACGCGCCGCCAAACGAAGTGCGCCAAATGTCTGCACACTGTAGTCGTTTACAAATGTTTGTTTTCTGTGAGGTCGCTGTTTGTTGCCGAGGCTTGAATGTCACCAGCCGCGAATGCCTTTGCACACACGGGATTGGAAACATCGTAAATTCGCGGTACTCGGCACACGCGCTTTGTAAGTGTTCGCTAAAAAAAATATAATCTGTAAAAGCGTGTTTTTGACACGTGCGCTCTGTGTGGTGCTGGGTGACAGTGAAACTGGTAGCTGCTTCGGCGCAGTTAATGAGCCAGACCTTTGCAAAATCTGACAGAGAGACAGAAAGAAGGCCGGTTAAATGTGAAAATATATTTTTAAATTTTGGGTGCTTAAGAATATAGAATTGTTTACTGATTTATTTATATATTTCTTGCAGAAGGTAGAATGTAGTTTTCATGAAGGAAAACCGTATACGTTCCGTTCCATCATTTACGTTCCAGCATCGATGCTGATTGTTTTCAGGATGTCCTACCAACCTGGAAGGCACTGTACTGTTGTGCAAGTATGAACTACTCGTTCAGTATTGTTGACGACGTAACCGATAATTTAGCACCGATTTGTAGAAAATTAACATATTAGTTGTTAGTTTATTTCGCTTATCTGCAAAATAAAGTAACCGCTTCCTTCCTTGAAAGAAAAGAAAGGGAGAGAAAACACATCTGAGGAGGCTTTCTCTCCTTATGGCTTGAGACGTAAACAGATTCCATTTTCTTTGCAACCACGCGGCTTTGTTGTTTCGAATCCATTTAATCAGTCTTTTTTCGGTACTTCACAGCAATAAACATTTGTATATGCGTTTTGTGTCGTCTCATTTGGTCGTTACGTACGCATGATTGTGTAGCCGTTAGAGCTTATGCCATGCTATTAGAACTGCAGATGGTCAAAGAAAGAACAAGAAAGCAGACTAGAAACAAGGAATGTTCGCCTGAAAGTTTCTGCTGTCGTCAACCGAAGCATTATCACCTTATAACCCTCCCCGCTTCCATTCTTGTCGCTAGAAATGCACTGTCGGCTCAGGCTCCCGAAGGGGGCGAACGAAAGTCAGGCAAAAAACGGTAATGTTGACAGTTGTTATCGCAATCGTGGGCAAATGAACCTCACTTTTGGTAGTGGCGTTTCTTTCTCGACGGAAGGGACAGCAGTTTCAGTGCGAGTGGGCTGTCGGCTTTCACTGTAACAGCCGTGTCAAGGGGCTGCGATTCGAGGCTTTGCCGCCCGAATATCGCGCCACGTCTTAAACCGCGCAGTTCGGCCGAAGTCGTATTCTATTTCCCATCCTACCATTCACCCTTCTTCCATTACGTCTTTCTTCCATTATCTCTTCCTCCTTTTTCACTGTCTCTTACACTCACTCTCTTCCTTCCATTTTGCCCTCTCACGTACCTTTCCTCCCAATTACTTTCACATCTATCCTTTGCCTCTTTGGCCTCGTTTTCTTATATTCTCACATTTTTTTCTCTTCTTACAGACTTTCCTTCCAGGCTTTCTCATTTCTCCCATTCCCCTTCCCATTCTTCTTCCCCACTCTCCTCTTCTTCCATTCTCCTCCGCAATCCATCTGTAGCTTTTGTTTGCTTTTGGTCCCTTTTCCCTTCAACTTCCCTCCAACTCACACTTCTTCCAACTGTTTCTCTTTCTATCGCACTTGCACACCCTCCCCCACGATTTCCTTTCCTACCCCCTCTCCCTTTTCGCCCCACACCTCTCATCTCTCTCTCTCTCTCTCTCTCTCTCTCTCTCTCTCTCTCTCATCCTTCCTCTCTGCCTCAGCCTCCCCAGAATTCGAACGGATCCAAGACCGATGCGGCCCCGCCGAGCGGAAGTCGTTTGGGAGTAGTTAGGGACACGTCGCCGAGATCTCATTACGCGGATCCAAGATTCCGAGCGCAGGGAATCCCCTCTTTCCCTCCCCCGGACGGCCGCGGCGAGCGCCGTATTCTTTCACTTTTTGTGTGGACATAAAGCGAGGCAGAAAAAGAAACAACTCGCCAACATCCTCGTTGGGTGCGAAAATATAAAAATGTCTCCTCCCCCACCGCTGCGCCACGCCCCCTCTACCGAGCAGATTCCTGCCAGATAGCGGAGGAACAGCCGCGCCTCGCCGGCGTAATTCCACAGTAATAACACGCGATGCTGGAGGCGGGGACGGTGGGGGTGACGGTGGGGCGATTAGTGTTCCACTTCACTGACGGTGGGTTCGGTGAAAAGGGGCGAGGATGCCTGATTGATTGATTGATTGATTGATTAGTGTTTTATACAGTTTTGTACTGTATTCTTATAGTAGTATTTATCTTAAGAACAGGTTTATTTTAAATTTTAGGCAGCAGATTTTTTTAAAAATTGTTTTATATCATAACAATTCAAATTTAATTTTATGTCTGTTTTCCTTGTGTTGAACGACGTTTCCAGAGCTTTTGGGCCCTTCAAGCCTAATGAAATAATACAATTTATTCTAATTCCTAATTGTATAATCTAGTCTAAGTTGAGTTCTAGATAATTAAGGTATAAATAAATTTACTGTTTTCTATGTAACATATTTGATTCGTTATGAAATAAAACAATTAAAAAAATGCCTGCTGTCTATAATTTTAAAGGGACCTGTTCTTTAGATAAATTATTGATTAGTGATTCCTGGTACGTCAACTTCTAAGGTCTTTACTCCAGTACGTTTAATACTGGGAGGTGACGGTGTTTTTTCCCGCGCTAAATAGTGCGGTCCGATGCCGACCTACACGTCGTCAAGCGGATATATTTTCACCAATCGTATAGCACCCAGCAGCAAGGCACCGCGCCAGCCAGGGCGAAGTGCAAGCTCCCGACTGGTTTCCCGGCTGTGTGGTAGTGTAGTGCAAGTGTATGTAATTAAGGGACGAATATAGGACAAGGAAGAGAAAGGAAAGATCACGCGTGGTTCGTGGCCCGTTTTTTAGGGATCTGCTCCTGTAATCGCCTGCTGTTGCTCGGAGAAACCATGGGAAACTACCGATCAGAACAAGCTGCCGCTAGAATTCTCCTCAAGACGGTGACTGAATTCGACAGTGGTGAGTGACTAGTGTAGAAAATCGTGCCACCGCCGAGACTCGAATCCTAGGACCACCGGGTCAGAGGCACATTAGTGACATCAGTTGATGCCTCTGCTGACAGCGGCAGTGAAGTGGCAGGTAGCCCTCGAAGCTGAGTGTTCCATGCGCCAGATCTTACTACACTTAGCTCGAGTTCGAGTTGGGGAAGAACCTTCAAGCGAAGGTTATTCTTTCTTTTGAATATGTGGTACTTTTTCATCTACTGTAGGCGCGATGTCTGAAATTTTGCAGGCGATTAGAGTTTGACGTCTGCTGTTACCGTTCATAATCAATGCATCCCAGCATTTTGAAGAGTAGGACCTAGCTTGTTGAAGCAGTGAAGCTAATAGCCTGTTTACTCGCTAGCATATTTACTCGTTCTGCATCCCACGAAAAATGTTTAAAGTGGTTAATCAGAGTATGCGTTTTCTACAAAATTCTGAACATAGGTTTATTCCTGTTTCTTAAAGGGCCACAGCAGTTCATGATTTTTGTTTCACTGCGAAACGAATTATCGTCTGTCGAATGCAGCACATTCAATGCGAATGCCTTACCTTGAGATCGACTCTTGCAACTTCCCTTTGAAAATATTTCTGCACGTGGTTTTTCATTCACAAATTCTAACTTAACTTAAAATACGAGCTGATCATTAGCGAACCAATGTGTTATTGACATTATTGTTATTCATTTTTCTAACAGTTAATGTTAAAAATTTTTCAAAATACATTAAAAGCTATACCAATTCATCGCAACCAAAATCACGTCTGTCAACATGATTTTGTCTCTCTTTCCCTACCTCGTAACCAATCAAAATTATATAGAACATAGAAATCTCTTATTAGTCAATTATTTGCAATTTTCACAATATAGTATATAAAATAGTAACATTAAAACACAACGTTTGGAATATTGACTTATAGATGGACATTTGCTGAATCTTAAGGTGGCTCCACACATTCGGCCTTGGGCGAGTAATCCCAAAATGCTGATGTGTTCGGCGAATATTCGCTCCCATTGCTGTGTCCAAATGACCGACACGCCATGGATAGGGCGATCGCCGAATGTTCGTCACACGGCAAATAGCAAGCAACTCATCCACACTACTTGGGATTCGGCCAGCACTTAGTTCGTCTATACTCACAATCGAATATGTTGAGGCGGCTCCTGCATTCGACATTTAGCTAGAAGTGAGTGTCTGCTCCCGAACTGTGAATAGTTGAGGTTCTCGGCGAATGCTCGCTACTTGGGATGACTGATGCGCTGTACCTAATAGTTGACACTCCGTAAATAGCAGTCATCCCCACTTCTCTGGATTTGACCAATGCTTCATTATTTAACTCTTGCTCTTATAGCATTGTTTTTCGTCGAAACTCTTCCTTAGTCTGATTTGCAATTACAGTGGTGTGCCTGTTATCGGATTTAGTTCCACACGTGTGGGTGAGAGGACTGAATGGAAATTCGCTTTCTGCTGCAGAATACCACAAAGGTAAAAAGGTTATGTCATGCGTTGATGGTACAATTATTATTCGACTGGGTCATTGTTCCTGTACCCTGAATGTGGGTTTTCATATGGGCGAGAATTGTCGCTATGTTTTATTTTGTCCGGCCCATGCCAGCACAACCCAACATATGTTATACGATCTACATGAGTTTTTCGCATTCGAAAATCCTTTGGCCTCAGCCAGGAACGAATCCGAAAATATTGGAAGGTTAAACACTGTTGAGGTAAACACTACATTAGAAAGGGAACGTTCCTCGGAGATAAATTCTCCAGTACAAACAAAACAGATTTCAGTATAGAATTATAAATGGTTGACAGACCGTGCTATTCTTTTATGATGTTGGGGCTGAACTTCAAACCTTGCTTTTGAATTCATTGTCGGAATGTCTCTCCTACAGTGAGTTGAGTTGAGATTTCCAAACTAGAGACTACTTTACCTGCCTATATATTAAACCTTAATTAGTTCACTGACAATAAGTAAGCAAAACTATATTCCATTGGCAAGAACGTGCAATTAACGAAATGAATTTTATGTTGGATCATTGAAAATCTAGTTTGTCAAAATATTTACTAATGAAACTGTCGATCAAAACAAGTGTTTGACGAGAGAGATATTTGTCGCACGAGTTCACTTCGAAAGATAAACGGTTTTCAGGAGAGGTACTGCTGGATAGAGGAATTGAACTTTATAACTTGTGAACACACGAATGTTATTGGTTTCGTAATGCTTCCGATCTACAGGAAACTTATTCAGGACTAATTCAAAATAAAATAAAACAAACACACGCTTTTCTGGAAGTTGAGCGGTGCGTGAATCATTCAATATACCGTCGACTCCGTTTATAGTGAACTTCTGGGAACTAACATTATATCAGAGGTTCACTATATCCAATGATGTCAAAGTTAAATAGAATTTCTCCACAATTATTGATTTTATTAATATAGAGATACAGCAAAATTCATTAACAGCACGAACTGAAAATGTCCATATATGTATTTATTTATCTCTAATGTCAGTTATTTTCAATAGCTTGCTTCGAACATTTTTCATTAGAAATTTCTCTAGATCGTTCTCCAAAGTTCGTGCTCTCTCCATACTTGGGTCTTCATTGCCCTCTATCTCTAAGTATCGAAATGCGCTCTTGAAACCTTTCAATGCCTCTTGAATTGTTGAAACATCGCTCCACTCTCCGAAGGCCCTTCAACTCGCCTAAAAATATACGAGATCCAATTAATTTCCACGGCTTATTTCCTACGTTCACTATAGCCGAGGTTCAGGTTCACTATAACCGAACCTTCTTACGCTTATTTATAGTGTACGTGAGTACTTGATCACTTGAGTACTAACGCGATCACAATACCTGTGAGTGCCAAGAGAGGGGAAGCGGCGTCTGTTGCCGATTTACAACATTAATCATAACTACGCTTGCGAGATAGGATATGAGGTAGAATGCTTTTGCTATGCAATTCCTGTAAATTACATCAGCAATTTTGTTATTGCATAAATAATTACTAATACTATTGTTCTCTTTAATTAATTAATTCATTGAGTTAACCCTTATTATGTGCTGTCAATTAGCTGGTTTGACCCGTATTGCGCGAACCGTTGTTAAAAGTGTTTTAACTCACACAATCGGTTGTTAATATTTCGCAGAACCAGTTGCAAATTCTCGCAATCAACTTATTAAAATTTTTGTAGCTCTGTGCTACATATTTCTAATTACAAGCGCAGATCCACGGGGAGGGAAATGAGAGAAATACACCATCCCCTTCTAACATTTTTCAGTACCTATTAATTTGAACTTTATGAAACCTTCAAGTAAAAACAGAATGGAATAATTATTAAAACGAATATAATAGTATCGTAGCATGAACTGAGTGTACCCTGCGACATTTTACAAAATCTGTAATATGACACATTCGACCAAAACATTTTGAATTTCCCCTTCCAAAATTCGTCTCTGGATCCTCCCCTGCTGATCAAGAGATCTCTCTTGATCCTCCTGTTTATTGGGTCGACTAATTTTGTGAAATACTGTTTCAGTTTTCTACATCATAGCGCTGCTGACACACGTGAAAAGTAAATAATATTCATGGAATCAACTAGCTTTGGGGTCACTTTTGTAACCTTCAGAGAGAATTATTAATATATTAAATTACTTTATCCTAAAATCGAGAACAGCATGTTGCATTAAAACATTTCTGTTGCTTAATAAACCACTGCTATATTAAATTACTCTATTAAAAATGTTAGAAATTTGAAATTATTGGGAAGAACCAGTTGTTAAAAAATAGAATGTCAGCACTGTCTGTACTCCTTCTCAGAGTCACCCCCCTCCCGCTTAATTCATCTTCTTTCCTTCCTTAATATACTATCTCGTTTCACGCATCCTGTCCAGCTATCTTGCTGTACCTCGGCTGCCTCCCGCGGCCCCACCCCAATCTGTCGCCGCGTCGCGGTCTGTAAAGCGCCCGCAACAAGTCGCAGGCCAACGGAAGTTGCGCGTCCTCCCTCCCCTCTCCCCCGCCCACAACGTCGGTCGGCTGCGGCGAACCG
>BOPP01000033.1:5485652-5497226 GCA_017312745.1 Gryllus bimaculatus | reverse complement strand
ACGTGACGACGGGCGACTTCCGGCCGCAGCCGCCGTTCGCGCGCCGCACGCGTGCGCGCGTTCACGCACGCGCGCTCACGCGCGAGCCGACGACGGACGCGACCCGCCCGCCGCGCCGGACGCGAGCGATCGGAGAGCGGCGACGTAATCGCTCCCTCGTGACGCCACGCACAGCCCCCGCCCCCGTCGTTATACTGCGATTTATTCAAAGCTGCCCCTGGCACGTTATTGGCTGTTATGGTGCTATCCCATCGTGACCTTACAGGTCACGTACAGTGACGTCAGTATGGTGGCGTTCTATCTTCCAATTGGATGACACCGAAACAGCTTGTTTACGTCACATGCAGCTATGGAAAAAAGCAGTATAGTGTCTTTGATCGGGAGGTCCTAGAATTCGGATCCCGATGGGGGCAGGATTTTAGACACGACCCAGACAGCAGGGTCGAATTTAGCTGCTGGGTGGAGAAGAATGATGGGGCTGGCTGCTCTGATTGGTAGTTATCCGTGGTTTCTTCGATCAATACGAGCGAATGCCGGAGCCGTACTTTAACAAACGGGCCACGGACCGCGCGCGATCTTTCTTACCTTTTCCTTGTCCTACCCTCACCTCCTACATACACACACTTACTTACATGCACTTACATGCGCACGTGTCTGGATACCAGTCGGGGGCTTAGAGCTTGTACCGGTTGCGACGTTGCCCGTTTGTGGCAGATACCTGGTTGGGGAAAATCCTCCAAGGCAACATGCAGGGCGGCGCCGAATCTCCTATTCCAGCGGGGGAATATCACCGCCACCTTCCGAATGAAAGAGCATGCCCTACACTTACGGGACTAATGATCTTGCAGTGGATCTCCCGAAATCCCATAATCAATCAATTTAGACTTCGTTATCTTCGTGAAACACCTTTCTTTTACTTTCTTATATTATGATTTATACAGAAAATATTGCAATGTTTGAAGAGAATGTGTCCATTTTTCTGCAGAAAACTTGTTTTGCGTGTACTTGTATTTGAAATTTCGGAATTTGTATTTTTTAAAAAAAATCTTTGTTTCGGAGTTTTGCAAGTGAAGTGTTATAAATTAGAAGTTTAAATATTATAATATTAGTGTACCCGTCTAGGAACTCTCGCATGTTAATCCCCACCCTTTCCCTATTCTTTCTATTAGGAAGGAAAGTTGTTAACGAGACGTGTTTATTCGTTATAAAATGTATAAATGTAACTTCGTATTTGCACAATATAAAAAAAATAAAAACAACGCAATTAACGTTGGAATCACAGTACTATAGAGATGTTCATCTCAAAATTTACACTTCCTTAAAACATTTGAAGTTCCTTGGCAGTTTGCTTTTCGCTTTCCTTGATAGTCACAAATATATTATAAAAGGTTTTTTTCTCTCAAGAGAAAGTCAAGTAAAGTTTTTCATGCGAAAATGCAGGATCGCGGAAATACAACTCTTTACAATATTATACTACTCTTTGCAATATTATTTAACTTTCCTGGATTTGTTATGAGGAATACAGGGGGTTTTGGAGGGGCACAGCGCCAGTTTGCTGGGGTGCGAAAATTGAAAATTTATGTGTATACTAAAAATCTTGGATTATTTTCTGCGTTCTTACGTACCTCAAGAATAGTAATTTTAAGCCAAAAAATAATATAACTGATATTTTCACAAATACTAGTTTTATATTAATATTTATATAATAGTTTACAAATTAATATTTTATATCAAATATTTATAATAATCATTATAAAAACAAAAAACCTCGTCTGACTGCGCAAACCACGATGTACACAAAAATAATAAGTAGTACAAGATAGAGGAGTTTAAGCCTTCTAAGGTGACGTCACAAAGATGGCCATTACCACCAAGAAATCTAGGTGGCATTGGTAATATCGATAAGTGCCGAGGCAGCAAAAATTTACTAGAATGTCCGAGAATATCTCATCCTGTAGATTACTCTGAGAGGAATGTTTCTTTGATGTTGGGCCTCAAAATTTTAGCTTTTAAGGCCCCAGAACGCTTCGTTCAGGAATTATTTAACTATATAGCTGAGTGCGTGATGCGGATTGTACTTGAATACTTAGATGCGGTATGAATACTTAGATGCGTTTTTTTAAACAAATCCTTCATATTTTTGAAGTCAAAGTTCAATACGTCAAATTTCTGTAAACTTTTCTTTCTTTGGAGACCTCATTTATAAACATCGTCTGCGTGTCAGAGCCGTACATGGTATTACGTTAGAGTTACCGATAATACGAGAAAGTATGTACAGTTGTGGCGTCACTTGTTTGATTTGATGGAACCTTTGTTGATTTATCATCGGATGCTTTTAAGTGGGCAATCGAAGAAGTTTAAAGTTTATTCAGCTTAACATCAGCTTAACACTGAGGGGGTGGGGAAAGAGAAACAAGTGGTTTCACACGTAGTACCGTTCCTGCGATCTTCGTGGCAGAAGGCAATGCACATGTCTTTCGAATTCTTCACACGAAACTGTTTCTTTAAATGAGAACAACCTTGTGAGGGGGAGGAAACTTGTAGAACAGTAAGAAAGTTTGCCGTGAAAGTTTGGCAGATTCTAGGGGAAGCCTGACCTTCCTTGCCTCCCCTGAAAAGACACCCCTCGTGTTACACCTCGGAGAGAGGTTTGTATGTTCATATGCTGCGTAAGGCATACATGTCTTCAGTTTGAGAATGTGACATGATAAGAAGAGGCAAATCCTCACAATAATCTCGATATTCATTCACAATTTGGTTGTTGCTGAGAAATCATTTTATTGGGTTGGCCACCAATATCCTTTTAGAGATAGGTCACAAAATTGCTCTATTAAATATCATTTTTCATTTGAGTCTTAAAAATAATCAATTTTTTCTTTTGTGATTCAAGATTATTCACTGAAATATCCTAATGTCTTATATGAGTACGTTGTGTTCTGATTACTAATACTGATTACATACGTATAAATGGACATTAAACATTTTCATGATAGGAATTATGATTGCAGAATGTAAGTCATCATTTCAAGCCTGTTCTGATCAGACATTTTTTTCAATATGTTGTTTTCATAATTGTTGAATACTTTCATTATAGTTCTAAATAATTATATCTCAAAAATTATTTAGGTTATTTACTGAATACGTTTTTTGAGCAAATTGTTATTCATTCTATCTTCCAGTTCTCAAAACGAAAATGTTTTAGATTCGCAGAATTTTAGTATTAAAGTATCCTGAAATAATTCAATTTCTGAGTCAATTTCAAGTCTGAAAGAAAAAATTAATCATACTCAATCACGAATATCCTCTGAACTCCGATATTTTAAAATAGTTGTTTCTTCTCGAGTAAAAAGTAGGTAAATCAAGTAAGTTTGAAAGCAGTGACAGACATCTCTCTGACATTTTCTAGACATGAAAAATATATCAGAAGACATGAAACTGCAATTTCCTGTCAGAACAAAACTTCCCGGAAGTGACGCTTATGAATCGGTTGCCTCCGGAAATTTATTGAACAGTCGTTAGAGTAATAAGTTTTGAAATGCGTAATATATTCCACCTCTGAGCTAAATTCTAGAATTTTTCAACCATGTATTTTGTCATAGTTTAAAATGTTAACACGACGCAAAATACCTACACGTTTATACTTGTATTAAATATGTTTCACGCATTTCATTGTACTACTTTAATTTTGACAATTGTTTCCTTTCAGTAAGTCGTATCAGTGATTTTTGAGATTGTGTGATAACTTACTTGTATGTCCCAGACATCAGCAAACCATTTGCATTTCTAATCAACTTTTCAAATGAATTATTTACTCGGAACCAGAGCGTTTTATTTTGCGGTTCTTCGAATATACGTAGTGTAGAGAAAAAATATAGGAATCAGTCAGGGTCGATAATTTGAGAGTAAAATGCGTTTTGAGGCATCCTTCGACGAAAAAACGTATTTTACCTTTGTATCTGTGTGAATAGATTGTGTGTAACGCAGAGCAGAAGCCTTTGCGCTCTAACACTTCAGGAGTAAGATCTGCTAGTGTCGTTCCAGTCCTCTCCTCTTGCGCTGATCTTTAATGTTGGAGCAAGTGCAGAGGAAATACATGCAAGTTTGTGCCAAATAAACACGGCAAAATTGTACAAATAGCCACTTATCCGTACAATATCAAATTTCAGGGTTTTATACGCATGTCTCAAATGACAAGGAAAAGTTTTTGCTTGTCATTTATGTTCCGATTTTCTGATGCTATGAAGCGATATACCCTCTGTGTCATTGATCAGTTTCACATGCTGTTCTCTTTAACATACACGCCACAATATTGGGTGTTATTCTCGTAAAGTGCAGCTAAGATGTTGAAATTTAAGGGAGTCACCCGAGACAAGACGGAAAAATGTCGAGATGCCAATGGAATTCCCATGCTTCATCCTGAAAAATTTTATAACGGATTGAGGAGACAGACATAAGATAGTATCGTAAGAAAAGATAAATTTCAAGTTCTTTGTTTGGGGAGCACAGCTCCGAAAGGGTACGTTGAAAGGGTACGAGATGTCCGTATATAAAGCTGGCAGGCTTTCTGTTTGTCGGTGGGTAACTCCTGGGAGGAAAGACTTTTACACTCGACACAGAAATATAAAACCGCGAAAAGATGGCAGCACCGGCATAAAGGATTCAATTGGGAGGTTACTGTAACGGCAATTATACTAACAAAAGAATATTGTCTTCATGTTTATATATTAGTAATATTAATTTTTTTATATAATAGTAATATTAAACCTGTTTTTAAATGATTAACAAAAATATTATAATTGGGATTTTTCTGATTTTGGTATTATCTATGTTTTAAGTTTTAAGTAATTTACTGCTTCTATTTACAAGATAATCCAAATATGATACCATAAAAATTGCAGTCTGTGTTTCCAGTACTTTATGTTGGGTATGCATCCAGTTAGCTCTGGTTATTCGAAAAAAGCACAGTTTGTAATGCTAATCAATTGTGATTTCTTCACCATTTCTAATTTATTATATATCATTGCATTCGACTCTGGAAATGGTGAACTTGTATACAGTGAACTCTCTCTTACAGTGAAAAAAACCCCACTGGTGCCGACATACATAATCAATATGTACTAGGATATTCGGTTACAGTGAACTCTCAACAGTGGTGATGGCGAACGTAGTAAATACAACTTCCAGGAAAAAACGTTTTGCCTGAGTACCGCGAATTCATGTAACATTAACGAATTGCAGGTAGAGGTTCTCTTGATTTATTTTTGTAGCATTTATAATAAATGAACGAGATTGAGGGCATCGTACCTCTAAGGGAATTGTGACTGTTCTGTCCGGCCTGAAGACCTATCTCATTACGGACGCGGGCCAAAAGTGGAAAACTGGTGAAATCGGATCCATCTGGGACATCGTGAATGCGATGAAAGAAACAGAAAAATACAAGTGTGACTGATGATGAATAGGAAATAAAAATGAAAAAAATTTCTTCAACAGAGCTAGAGGCATTATAGTATATTAAGACATCACAAAACATACGGTTACCAGGCGTCCTGCTTTACGAAGACGTGTCCTGATTTTTGGACCTTGCCCTGACTGTCCAGATTTGTTTTCAAAAGTCCTGATGTTTTACTTTGTGTCATCTATTTTTTATTGTAATTTTAATTTTTCAAAATTTTAATATTCGAAAACGTAAACTTGATTTAGAGTAAAAAGTTATATAAGAAGTGAAACTCAGTGATGGTAACCATAAGAACAATAAGTATGTTTTATCCTTATATTGCATGGGAAATATTGAAACAGAGATAGAAAGAATTCTTTATCATAAAGCTGTCATAGTCATAATTTACCGTACTCTCCAAAATTATAATATAAGTAGATCCCTCTTCTGGAATAGTGCAAAACCTGTACTAGTATATCATTACAAAAAAAATGTCCTGACTTTTAGTGTAATTCCCTCATTTTTTTTAACCGAATGATCCTGATTTTTTCAGCTCGGTCTCTGGTAACCCTACAAAACATTTTCATAGAATGTGAATAGAGTAGACAAAAGTAGGAAGAAACCACGAGGATATTCAGAATTTTAATTCGCGGCGATTCGTTATGTTACTGTAGCTCAGAAACAACCCATTCAAAGACGAAGAACTATTATAATTTGACCATTGTGTATTCACGATCATGAAGTAGAAATAGGAAATGTAGGAATTTGGTCGCAATGAATTAAGACATTAAAATATAATTTGCCGACGTTTCGGAACCTTTTTATTCCATCCTCAGGGCTTACTACATAATATACACATGGTTACATCTTCTCAAAGACACTCGTCTTGTCACTATGATTTCGTGATGTACAAGTATATCTTGTAGTAACCTTGGGGATGGAATAAAAATGTTCGGAAACGCTGGCAAATTATGTTTTAACGTCTTAATTGGCTCCGTCCAAATCCCGTGATCTAAATTACCCATTTGTACTTCACGGTCCGTGACCAAATCCAGTGATCTACATTTTTTGTTATACTTTGGATTTCACAGATATAGTGAAGCTCTGATTTAGTGAACTAAAATGTTACTCTCAATGTAGTGCACTGTAAGTTAATGGAGTGGACTGCATTATTATACATAACTTTTTTAATTGTAAAGGATGTTTAATAGTTTGAGGATACGTTTCAAACTTTAAGATAAGTATTGTGACCTATAAAAAAATTCTGGGCGCTTCCTGGACTGTAATACCTTGACCAAGGTGATCATGGAGAAAAGTCAGCACATTAAACTCTTTTCGAATTTCTAAACGCGGAACAAATTCTCGGGCGTGGCTGACTTCCTTGCGCAAGGATCCGGAGCGGCGAACAAGCTCTTTTCCAGATCGATCCTTTTCTTTGAAGGAAGCGCGTGGCAAATTACAAAGAGGATACAGCGAGGGAGATCTTTTAAGAGTTCGAGTGAATTTTCCAGCGTCTGCTTTCGGAATTAATGCGACCCCTAACTATTTATCTTCTTTGTTTGCTTTTTTTATTGTGGATGTTTAAAGGATTATGGTAATGTCTGTTCTTAAAGAAAACGTCTGTGACACGCTGTGTATTTCTTAATGCTCGCGATTCTATTGTTTGTAATAGTGCTTAAATCTTGATTCACAAAAGCACTAGACATTAAAATTCATAGTGTTTTCATTTAATTGTCCGGACACAAATTCTCCCTCGCCTTCTCTTTGTACTGTGGTAGTTCTCCGGCTGAGTTTATCGGTCTACAGGACCAAAACGAAGGGAAGCAGGAACTGTATAACATGGATATTCTTCTGCTGTTTCTGAAATGAATGAATTGAACGCGACAATGAAAACATTCCACATTGCAAAAAATATGTATAATGTGACAATTTTGAATTTCTGAATAAATAAGTATGAAAAATAAGAGGGTAAATAAAATTATGATTCATCTCTTTGGTCATACTTGATATTTCGATATAATAAGAGTCTACATTAAAAAAATGATATATTCAGTGCTGGCAAACCGAATTTGAAATTATTTTTAATTCCACACAAAAATAATTTTCTCAAGAGGATAAAAAATCGAGGGAAGAAGAACATAAATCCTCATTTATTCAATTGTAGTAAATGTGAAGAAAATGAGTAGGGTTAGGGAATTGTACACTTATTGAACAAAATTATTGTGAGTTAACCGTTCTAAAGGTATTACATTTCGCTTGAGTACACATTTTACCATTTCAGCTTTTACGAAAAGTAAGTGATTCTCTTCGTAAAATCTTCCCCCAAATGCTTCATAGGCCTACGTAATCCTTTACTTCGGAGCCAACAACGTCATATAACAGCTTACCACGTCCAACGCGGCTTTTCACCCGGATCTTGAGTTTGCTTTGATCTGCCTTAGTAAGCAAACTACACCAATACTCAAACAAGCTTCAGTGCATGAATATACAAAAACATTGTGTTTGAAAATGCCCCTAAAACCTTAATGAAATCCTCCTGGCCGTTGTGACAAAATACTAATTTATTGAAATGTTATTAAAAAACTTGAGTAGTTGGTAGTTTCTCAGCAGTAATTGCTGTGTACTGGGCAGTGATTACATGATACCAAACCATACTTCATTTTTTTCGGGGGAAAAATACTTCTTTATTCTAAACTTATAGACTTACGTAACATTTCCCGAAAAAGAGTAACCAAAAATATGTTCCATTTATATCTACATAGACATGAAAAAACGTGATACCATTTATTAACCGTATTTTTCTACTGTAATTGCAAATTTAGCTCGTTTGACTGTTGAATCTGCAAAAAGAAAACTTAAAACTCATCTCTAAATTTCCAGCCAGTTTATTTTCTTACTTTGGCAGGACCGTTAGTCCTCTAGCCCAACCCCTAGCTATGCTCTTGGATCCCTCGTATGTCTCTTTGACAGAGAATTGCTTTGATACACTCTGTGTGGAAGCTTCCTGATTAAACGAACTGCAAACTGACAGCCAGACTTCTTTTCCCTCCTCCCCACGACGTGATTTCTAATCTTTTCCTTCTAATTAGTCCCTCAATGTTCTTTGCTACATTCTCGGCGTGGTCTTCGTCGTCTTCTTCTGGTCCTTTCCTGTTATTCGTATTCTTCTCGACCTCTCCTCTTATTCTTGTTCTTCTCGTCCTCTTCTACTGTTCTTCTCCTTGCCTTCTTCTCTTATTATAAATTTCATTCTCTTCTCATCTTCTTTTCGTCCTCTTCTCATATTCTTTTCGTCCTCTTCTCATCTTCTTTTCGTTCTCTTCTCATCTTCTTTTCGTCCTCTTCTCATTATGTTCTCGTCCTGTTTTCTTCTTCTTGTCCTGTTTTCTTCTTCTCGTCCTGGTTTCTTCTTCTTGTTCTGTTTTCTTCTTCTCGTCCTGTTTTCTATTTCTCGTCCTGTTTTCTTCTTCTCGTCCTGTTTTCTTCTTCTCGTCCTGTTTTCTATTTCTCGTCCTGTTTTCTTCTTCTCGTCCTGTTTTCTATTTCTCGTCCTGTTTTCTATTTCTCATCCTGTTTTCTTCTTCTACTGGTATTTTTCTCTTATTCCTCTCGTCCTCTTATTCTTCTTGTCTTCTCTTCTTCTCCTTCCTCTTTTTCTTGTCCTCTTCTCTTTTTCTTCTCGTCCTCGTCTCATCTTCTTCTCGCCCTCCTATCTTTTTCTTTTCTACCTCTTATCTTCTTTTTCTACTTCTCGTCCTCTTCTCTTCTCTTCTTCTTGTCCTCTTATCTTGTTCTTCTCTTCGTCTTCTCCTCCTCTTCTCTTCTGTTTTTCTTTCTCTCGTCCTCTTCTCTTCATCTTCTTCCTCTGTTACTTATTCTCATCCTCCTTCTCATTCTACTATATCTGTATCTTCTACCTTCCTTCTGTTTCTCCTTGTCCGCGTCGTGAGTTATAATCTTCCGCTTGTAATTAGTCCCCCGTCGGAGCCCTGTGCCGCGCCGCGGACCGTGTGTCGGGGTCGCGCGCGCGCCCGGGGCACGTCTCAACTATCAGATGATGAAGTGGCCGCGAACGAGGAAAAAAGTCGGTCGGTGGCGACGCGGCGCGGCGCGGAAAACAAACAAACAAAAAAGAAACAAGAAACAAGGGCCCCGGGCGGCGCAGCGCGCATGCGCGAACGGAGCACTATGGGCGGATCGGGAAAGGTGCGGGCAAAATCGCTTCCTTCAGTTCAGAGACCGCTTTGTTTATCCCCAATTCTGCTGCGCCAGATCGGTATTTGAATGTCCGCACCCAGACGTGGAATTTTTGCGCATTTCAATCCATCGCACCGGCCAAGCGCCGGCTCGCGCCCCGGGGCTTTGGCCGCCTATCGTGACGTATTAATGATATAGACCTCACCCCCATAGCCTCTGCCGCGCCCGGACTCCCTTGTCACTCTCGACCACGTTCCACCGTCCACAATTCCCTGTCCATGACCACCCGCCCACGCTCCCCTTCTGATACTCCGACGTTCATGCTCTCCCGCCCACGCTCGCTCTCCCACGCTCGCCCGCCCACGCTCGCCCGCCCACGCTCGCCCGCCCACGCGGCGGGCCGAGCGTGGACGGGCGGAGCGAGACGTAGGACGGGGAGGCCAAGCGTGCGGCGGGCGTACGGGGCGGGCGAAGTGCGTGGCGTGCGGGGCGAGCCGAGAGCGTGGCGGCGCGGAGCGTTGGGCGGCGAGCGTGGGCGGCGAGTCGTAGGGCGCGTGGGCGTGCGAGCTGGAGAGCGGGCGAGCGTGAGGACCGTAGACGTAGAGAGCGGCTATGAACGTGAGAGTATAGACAGGGCTGAGCGTGGGCGGGTGGTCATGGACGAAGGCATTTGATGCGACATGGATGGAACGTGGGAGATAGTGAGCAGAGATTGCAAGGAGTCCGAGGCGCAAGAGAGGCTATGGGGGTGAGGTCCATATATCATAATACGTCACCGATAGACGGCCGGCCAAAGCCCGGCGACGCGAGTCCGGCGCATTGTGCGTGCGATGGAATTGAAATGCGCAAAAATTCACGTCTGGGTGCGGAATTCAATACGTCTGGCGGCGAGCAGAATTGGGGATAAACAAAGGGTCTCTGAACTGAAGGAAGCGATTTTGCCCGCACATTCCCAATCCGGCCATTAGTGCTCACGATTCGCGCATGCAGCTGGCTGCCGCCCGGGGCCTTGATTTCTTGTTCTTTTCTCTTGATTTGTTCTGATTTTTCGCGCGCCGCGCACGGCGTCGCACCCGACCGACTTTTTCTGTTTGCGTGGCCACTTCATACATATGACTGATTAGCGAGTTCGAGACGGCCCGGCGCGCGCGCGACCCGGACACACGGGTCCGCGAGCGCGGCCAACCGGCTCCGACGGGGGGACTAATTACAAGCGCGAAGTATAAACTCACGACGGCGGATCAAGGAGTAGATCAGCCAACGGAAGGTGAAGATACAGCATTAACTAGAGAAATGAGAGGGGTGAGATTAAATTAACAGAGCGAAGAAAGATGAAGGAGAGGACGAGAGAGAAAGAAAACCGAAGAGAAGAGGAGGAGCAGACGAAGAGAAGAACAAGATAAGAGGACAGAAGAAAGAGAGAGAGGACGAGGAAGAAAAAGAAGATAAAGAGGAGAAAGAAAGAAGATGGAGGGCGAGAAGAAGATTGAGACGAGGCGAGAAGGAAAAGAGAAGAGGACAGAGAAAAAGAGGAAGAGGAAGAAGAAAGCTGAAGAAGAAATAAGAGGACGAGAGGAATAACG
Organism: Gryllus bimaculatus; assembly: GCA_017312745.1. Lineage (NCBI taxonomy): Eukaryota > Metazoa > Arthropoda > Insecta > Orthoptera > Gryllidae > Gryllus > Gryllus bimaculatus. The sequence continues at coordinate 5,486,012 of BOPP01000033.1, read as the reverse complement.
AGAAAATACTCAGTTAGAAGAAGAAAACAGGGATGGAAATAGAAAAAGGACAGAGAATAGAACAGGCGGAAAGAAAACAGGACTAGAGAAAACAGGACGAGAAGAAGAAACAGAGCGTGAGAAGAAGAACCAGACGAGATAGAAAACAAGGACGAGAAGAAGAAAACAGAACAGAAGAAGAACCAGGACGAGAGAAAGAACAGGACAAGAAGAAGGAGAAAACAGGACGAACATAATGAGAAGAGGACGAAAAGAGTGAGAGAACAGAAAAGAAGAGAGAAGAGGACGAAAAGAATATGAGGAAGAGGACAGAAAAGAAGATGAAGAAGAATGAATTATATAATAGAGAAGAAGGCAAAG
>BOPP01000033.1:5447069-5485627 GCA_017312745.1 Gryllus bimaculatus | reverse complement strand
AGAGGCCGAGCACAGTGGCCGAGCGGCAGGAGCGGGAGCGGGCCCCCCGACGCGGGCGGTGCTGCGCCTTACAGGCCGGGCGACCACCGGTCGACCACGCCGCGTCAGCGGACGGGTCGGCCTATCGATATCACAAACGCCGCATTCTCCATTCCGAATGCACTCACACACGCGACCGGCCGCGTGAGAGTACAGGCGCCGCCGACGAGCACGTCCCTCGCACACACATCGCCCTCGGCCCAACAAACGCCGCACGGCCCGGCCCGGACCGCGAAGCGCACGCGGCGCCACTCTTCAACGCTTCCCTTTAACGCGCCCGCCCGTTGCTCGCCCCCGCGCACTGCGGCACTCGCCGCCTGGCCGCGTGCCCTCGCGCCGCCTCTCCGCCCCGCAACCAAACACCTGGGCCCTCCACTTTACCGCTACACGGCGACCGCGCACGTAGTCATTTTCCACACCGCGAGGCCCAAACGGCCCCTCCCCGCTCTCCGCCACCAAAGATCGAGCGCGAGGGCACGCGGAGGAAGACAGCAGCGCGTACCGGGCCTCCGCGCCAGCGCCCGTCTGCGCCATGACGCGCGCGCGCGCCCGAACCTTTCCCCAAGATCCGCAGCGCGCGCAGCTGCGATTCGAGACGGAAAGAACAAGATGACGAGGGGCTATCAGCGCCGCTGACACGCGCGCCGTAGGCATCCGCAAAGCAGGCGGCCCGCTACCGCCGCCCCCCCCCGGCCAACCCGCCCCCGCCACCGCCCGACGCCGCCGCCGCGGCCGCATTATGTCAATACAAACACGCTACACACGTATCTCCGGCGGCGCCCGCGTGTCCGACGCGGGCCGGCGCGCGGGCCGCGGGGAGGGCCGGGCGCGGCGCGCGGCGCGAGCGGAGGCCCGACGGGAACCAGCAGTGCGCGCCGCCATCACCTCACCAGTAAGAACGGCCCGCGGCAGTCAGGCGACGGCGCGTGATGCGGTTGCGACGCCTCTGCGTGGCTGCCTGGCATGACGGCGGCGCCTGACAACGCCTCCGATTCGCGTCGCCAGCATACCGAGGGCCGCGCACCACTACCCGTCACCTCTCGCCGCATCGCAGCGACAGCGCGTCATCAACATCGCCGCCCGTCGCTGCGCCCAGCGCGGCCAGGACGCAACTAAACACTATTGGATTCCTCCCGCCGCCGCCCCCCCCCGCCACCCTCCCTGCGCAGACGGCGGCGGCCGACCCGCCAGCGCGCCGCCCGGGCCGCCTACCAGCCGCCTTCGCCGCCGCCCAGCGCGCGACGCGCGACGAACGGCGCTCTACGGCGGAACGACGCCGCCGCCGCCTGCCGCCCCCGCGCCTCGCCGGCACGCGCACCCGCCCGGACAGCCCAGGCTTCTTGGGCCCTCGCCAGACGGCCGGCTACCGGGCGCAGAGCCGGTAAAATTCCCAGAGAGGAAGCGATCGAAATTAACTGCGGTCAACATTTCTCATACGCCCCCTCACACTAACAGAAACAAGAAACGATGAAAAACAACGTTTCTTTTAAAAGTTTCAGTTTCTAACGACTCCGAAGAAAAATACTATTTAAATACTTCGATTGCAATATTGACAAACACGTTCGAGCGCGTTCTGCTTCTCAGTGAGGCGCCATCTCCGGACAGTATCGAAATGCAGCGGAAGGGAGACAAAGTGTAGGAGAAACTGATGAATTGGTGATGACGTAGTCGCTACCTGACAGGCATCTATCCTAGGCACGGTCAAAGCCTATCCATATATTGGTACGCAAGAACAGCGTCTGGTTATCCGGCTGTTGGGCACTTTTGTTGGATATTGTATTAGATGATAACTAATGGGCAACCACCAATCGAGAAGAGTATGCAGAATCATATATTCTATCCGAGACTGTTTTCGACACTCGCGAATCTATAGATGTAGATCGAACCCGGAGAACTTCAGATACCCTAGAAAAGTCCAGTCAAGGCTTCGCAGAGTTCAAGGCCGGGAGAGTGACTTCAGCAGCATCAATGTGACACTGCGTCCCTCCTGATCGGTGGTCGTAGTTCGAGTCTCTCGTGCGAAATTTCATCTGCTTGTCTGCTAATCGAGTTCAGTCGCTGCTCTGGAAGGAGAAAATTCTACGGCCGGCTGCTCCAATCAAAGTTAGCAGCTTAGTTTTTACGTGGTTCTCTAAAAGTCAACTCCAGGCGGCATGTTACAGAATTGTAATCCTTATCTCTTAACCGGGACACCAGAACGGATTCCTAATCTATTCTTGTCCGACCCTCAGCCCCACTTATAAACAACACACTATACAGACTAACATGGCACTACATACCCTCATGCCAGGGATACACGTTCGGGAGCTTCGACCTCGTCGAGGCTAATATTTTAGGATCCGCTCAGAGAGCGAAGCATTGCTGAACCAGCTTAGTCCGTTATATAACAAGGACGACTTTTTGTCTCAATGTTTAAATAACTTAGATATTAAATTCACCCTTTTAAAATGGCAAAAAGTCGGTTTCTCACTCGAGACTCGTAAATTTCAAAAAAAATTTCAAAAGGTTTATTTTTTTTCGGCCATTGAAGTCTTCTTGCTATCAATAAGAAAAATGAAGGCAAGAAAATGTTCGTAAGCTTCAAGTATTATTTCATAATTTGTTCTATCATTAATCATGTACTTGTGTTTGGAATGTAGAGTAGTCTTTCGCCGCCCCTCGCAAATGTGATTGATTGCCAGTGAACATTATTGTGGCCTATTAGAAAAATAAATATAAATAACAACAAATTTTTCTCACAAAAAAAACCTTAAAAAAATTTATCAATTTGCAAGTTACATTTTTTATTCAACTTTTTGTAGAGGATAATTGCTACAATAGAACCTCTAATTGAAATTGTTTATAAAGTTCATTTGCTCTATTTTTTTTAAGGACATTTTTCAAAAAAATGTAATTGTATTGAAATCTTATGAGTTTTTTCTAGCTCAGGTGACCGACATACTGCACACCAGCAGGAAAATCTCAAGCGACTTTGGAGGGGCTGCGATATGAATCCAACTGCCTACGCACCAACAAGCGACATTGCTTAATGGGAGTATATACAGGCAATCTTGCTTGCGTAGGACCACAAAATGCAACTCGATTTTATGCGCAAGTAATGTCATGATCTTAGGTAGTATATAGCGAAAGCGATTCAGAAGAAATTACACATTGCTCAGTCGCTTTCTTGCTTCTCTATATGTGACACATAGATTTAAGTCAAGATTGTTCAATTCCAATCCAAAACAGATAGGATTACTGAAGCGCTTATGAACGCGAGGTTGGTTGAGAAAGAAACATCTTTCCCACGCCTCAAATAGATGCATCGATCGCACGTCATTACATGGATTTGGATGCACAGTTCTAAGTCCATGCTCAGTAGCACGATGTCGACTGTGCGCTTCAGGTGTGGGAGACCGAAACCTGCTCTGAAACTGATGACTCCCAAGAGTGGAACCATATTATAATTATTATACCTTTTCAGTTAGTTGATAAAAAAGATTCGTTCTAGAGAAATAAATCTGTGTCTATTTACTGTAGTAGAATAATAATGTATATAATTTTGGTCTGTGTTACGTAATTTTTTGTGTGAATTATATTGAATCCAGATTGCGATAATCGTGAAGATCAGAATAATCACATTTCACGATTCACTGGAGCTATTTAACTTGTAACTTTTCATAACAACATGGTTATGTATCAGAATCCAACTGTGTCTTAACGAGGAACTTTGAATGACAGTTTATAATGAAATACAATGAATGGGACAAGAAAACCAATTCACAATGAGAATACATTTTCTTTCTTCTTCTCAGGTTTTATATTTGATTATATATATATATTATTAATATTATTTTATGACTTTATGATATTCAAATGGAAAGTCTTGCTAGTAATATTGGTCTATTCAGCAATAAAGTGCTTGGTCTTAGGAAATTTCACAAATGTTAGACTCCAAAACGTTTGCGAAAAATATATATTTTCGATAATCAGTTTATTATAATTCCATTACACATAAACTGCAAATTCCACCCGTTAGACATGCTGTCATAAATGTAGAGTTACTTACCAAAACTGCAAATTATAACCTTTGTCTGATTAAATAAATCGTCAACTATTTAACTAATAATTTTTGAATAGCATGCAGCTTTGTAGTGCAGTGCATGTAGACGACACAAAAACTCACCGACCAGAATTAATGAAATAGATCCGCAATAGCCTAATAGAAGTCTATTAGTTTTCCTCAATGATTCGTTTTCAAATTAATTACTGATGCATACGTAAAAAGAGAAAACAAATTTATGCTGATCTTATGTTAACGTATGACTCCATTCCCCAACGGGCAATTTGCAAGTAGTTCAATGCGTTACACACAAGCAATTAACTCATATCCAACAAATATTTAAATACTATTACATTCAAAACATATAGCTCAAGTAGTATAAATCTCATTTATTACATAAATTATAATACCACTTTACGAGAACAAATGTTAATAATGTAATTTTTTCTCTTATATTATTTAGTTATATATTTGAACTGCAAATAGAATAAATGTTGTCATATACTCTGACGGTTTCAGTTATAGCCCACAGCATTACAATCACGTAAGAGTAGAAGATAGTCGATGTCCTGTTTGATTGTTTCAGACCATCTTCCACTTCCAGAGGATCGGCTGTTCTTGCTGCATGACGCCACTGCCCTTATATCAAGTTGGTTATTTAGCTGATAATCTCTAAGCGAATCAAATAATCATGCTGCCGAGTGTTTCGAAACAAGCGTTTCAGAATACGCGATTCCGTTATCTGGAAGAATGTGAATTGCGCAGCGGCGCCATGACTCCGAAGTCCTGCAACAAGGAAGGTCATCAATACCGAAAATGCGATGACGAGAAAAGGACGTCTACATCTCTAAGAAATAAAAGGGGTAAGAACAGATAACAAGTTCCGGCTTATGGACGCCAACATTCGCCATAGTACTGCATAGCCCTCGTAGCCACCAGTTCCTGAATGTACTTGATAGGTACCCGAGAATTCCAACTAGCGCCTTGACTGAGTGTAGTTTATCAGAAATGAGACGCATGTAGGAAGTGTTGAAATGCCTGCTCCATTATTAAATAGCGTCATTGGTCTGCCCTTTCGAAGCTCATTCTTCCAGGCTCAGAATATTTGTTGCTTAGACCTAGCGAGAAATTGGTGATATAGCTTTGCAAGGTAATGGGTAGAATGTCAAATCTTTAATAAAAAATTCTAAATAGTGCGTTTATGATCATGTAATTCCCTCTTTGCTGTTTGTAAAGTGATCATTACAATGTTGCGGATCCTATGCAAAATTATTAGTGAATTTATATAATGAAATGGGTTAAATACGCAGATTATTCTATTGAAGGTATAAAAAATACATAAATAATTGAAATACACGAAATAATATTTTATCATGATGATCGAAATTAAAGTAATGGGCAGACCTCGACAGCACGCAATTTTATTATAGCGAGTTAAGTGTAATTGGTCCACGTTCGGAAAAAGTATACACTTATAAGGTAAGAGCAATGGACCTGTCTAAACACAATACATGCATGAGTATTAACCTTAATAACAGGCAGTTTTTAAATGGTGACTATGTGTATATTCCGTTAGGATAAATTTACACAACTCTTATCATTTGACGGAAACGAAGAATTGATGAATGAAATTTTATTATTATTCATAAAACTTTAGCTTTATAGAAGACATAAGTTACAAGACATAGTAGAAGATGTCGCCAACCACCAAGTGCAGAAAACAAAGCCCGTATTTAACCTAATATCACTCAGAGTCAAGCACAATGTCCGCACACGGAATCGCTCATTCAGGCTAGGGCTGACCATACTATCTATTACTCCGCCCCCTGCAGTAGTGAGTAGGCGCCAGCTTCACCTGCCTCGTTGGCGAGCCAGCAGGATTCAAAGCCCGCATAGAATCGAATCTCCCACTGGGCCTTTCTCACAGATGCGCACAGGCGCCCAGCCAAGGGAACCAAGGACCTATTTGGTGAACAGCACTCGCCGAGAATACACTTCCCGGCGAGCGACATCCACACAGAAACGACGACAGAGACGTGCAAAGTATTGCCGCCTCTCGGCGCACACGCATGTTGAAAGAGAGCAGTGATGACGTCACGTACACGTGACACGTGACACGTGACACGTGGGCGAAGTACACACGTGAACGAGTCGCTGGGAGGGGCGTGGGAAACGAGCGGCGAGATGCCAAAAGCAGCTGCCGTGTACTATCGAGCGCGCAAAGGATATACAGGAAATGCCGCCAAAGGAGGTGGCTAGTGCGTGTTGGAGGAAAGTGGCATTGCTGATTTGTTGACTTGATTTACCTTCCAGGCTGTATTCCAACCGGCTAGGTCTATCTGTGCGCCATTTTATTCCCCGTTGGAGTGAAACAAAGATCTTCGATCGCCCACGGTACACGTAGGTTGGCGGGTTTTCTCACCAGCGTTGCACACCCCAGTTGGGCAGTGCCAAGCTCCCGGGCACTGATTCCCAAACAATTGCCTCGCAGTGAGTGCATTTAATGTGTGTGTATAACCAAGTGGGTGAGGATAGGAAGGAGAAAGAGCAAAATATATATCCGCGATGGGCAGTTTGTAGGAGTTACCTGCTAACTGGAAATTCCACTGGGGTGTGGTATACAGCGACAAGAACCGAGAAAAGATATCATGGATCCGAGCATGTACCGACCGCTTAGGAAGTTCTGCCTGAGAATTTTACCTCCTCCCATCTACTAGTTGTCGATAATATACTGCACGAAACGCCAGACGGCACCCTAGAAACACCCGACACAAGCAGCTGCCACTGACAAGAGTTTGATGCTTGTAGTACACGTGACCTTACCAGCCAGAATGTGAGTAGGGGAGGATAGAGAGCTTGAGGAGATTTAAAGTGACGTCGTAAAGCGGAAAAGGTGCGAGCTCGCAGATCCAATGATTGGTGTGATTGAAGGATCTCTGATGTCAGAAAGAGGCGATGGACTAAGAGTGAAGACGAATTAGAATGGGTACACCACTACAGACAATTAGACGAACATGTAAGAAATGAAGATGCGAAGTCAAGGGTATCGATGTAGAAAGAGAAGGCAACCGGAGATAGTTCAGAGCGTATGAGAAAGATCGGAAGAGAGCGAAGAGGATCTTGACCATGAGAAAGAGTGGCTATTTCATAAGGGGCAGAGAAATCTAAAGAGCGGAAAAAATTGAGTGGCGTAAAGTAGTCAGTAATGAAAGGACGAGGATAGAGAGAACGAAGCAGGACTGGAGAATAAACGGAGTTCAGAGAATATTCACATCCGCCGAGGATGAAGAGTAGGCAACCATAGTACACTGAACACCTGTAATAAAAAATGAACCGACTACGGAGAAGCTTAGTGATCGAAATTCACTGCGTGCCTAAAATACACATCTTACGTCATCTACCGGAGGATTCGCGATTTCGATACATGTGGGATCTACCAAAAGAGACTGTGCAACCTTTTAATCACGACGCCCCCGGCTAGGGCTGTCTCACACCGACTAGATTACCTTCAGTACGGGTCACATCACGTCATTTCTGCGGGAGTCCAGCTCTGCTGGTACTCTGGGCAATCGGTATGGAGGATGAGCGTCTCTCTGATTCGCTCCTCATTGGCGTATTGAATTGATGCGACTCCTGTTTTAGCTGGAAGAGCTAGTAGTCTTAAGCGGGTGAGAGTGGCCAGACCAGGCTTTAATGGGGACGGTTTCGATCGAATGGGTAACGGTGCAGTTCTGGATCAGGATTCCGATTTTCCCTGCTACCGTCCTATTCTTGTCCGACGCCGCCCGCCCACGCTAGTTACAAGTTCTTAAAGCTCCTCGACAGGAGTGCATGTTAATGTGGTATATGTTGTATAAGGATTTGACGGGAGTTCGTACTTCGTTTTTAGGGTACTCTCTTCAGTTAACATGATTGGTAGAGAACCTTGAAGAAAACTTAGTACGTCAGGCCGCGCGCTAGTAATTATTCTTCATCTCTTCAGTGAGGAGGTTCAATTCACGACCTAACTACTCTCCTTAGCGTTAAACAGCACACCCTGAAGATGCCAACCCGAGACCTCCCGTCAGTGCAGCCACCAGTTCGTAGTGCTGACAGCAAATAAAAACGTTAGCGGTTGAGCGGGAAGAAATGCCCCGCAGAATAAGGGCGGTGCGGTCGAAAAAAAAGCAGCAGCAGATGGCTGGGGCCTACGTCTTAACGGAACGCACGGTGCGGCCAGGCGTGGCCGTCAGTCGTGCAGCGGCACGTTTGTAGGGGTGGGGGGCGCCGGCCTGAGCAGCGGAGCGAGGAGGAAGACCACGGCGTGGCAGAGTCGAACGGGGTGGGCGCAGGGGTTCAGGAGGCGGGGAAAATGGTTGTCACGGCAAGCAGTCGCGTTGGTGCGGCGGCCGCGCACGATCAATGAGTTCTGACCACTAGGTATGGCGCGGCGGGCACTGGGGCGGGGCGCTGGACTTCTGGACGGCTAGCGCAGTGGAAGTGTGGTGGGCTGTAAGGCCGCCTAAATTGGCGGACGCATAAATGCTGTGCGCGCTCATGGGCATCCAGAAAGGAAAGACCATTATTATTAACACTTTCTATCAATATAGTAACGTGTCTAGACTATACGCTCCGAAGTTCGCTCATGTCCGTAAGGGGCGAACGCTGCGGGCCGTGCGGCCGGAACGGTGCGCTGTCCGGGCGGCCGGGCTACAGCAAGACGAGGATTTCCCTAGAAGCCCCATCTGCGGTGGCTGCGCGATGTAACCACACTGGTGTAGAGGGCTGATGAGTTGTCGACGGTGGAACTTGTATCGGTGACGTTGTTACGGAAAAGGTCTTGTCTTCACGTAGTTGTATCTGGAAAGTTTTGTGGTTAGTGTACTGTACGGTGAACCACGAGGTAAGTTGTTGGGACAGGTTGTTGCAAGTTGCGGCACATTGTTGATGCTGATAGTTATGGACGACATTTGTTCGGGATGACTTGTTTGAAGGCGTTGTTGCTGGCCGCGCGTTCGCTCATTGCGCAAATTATATGAAAGATGGCCTTTATCCTCCCAATAGTCCAGTGGCGGCTGTTAGGGTCAAGTAGCTGTCACTAGTTTCGTAGTTCAATAAACAATGTGTCCGGTTCTTCCGGTAGTGGGTTCTGTGTCTGGGAGATTCCCTGTAAAGATATCTAGGTCTGTGAGCGGCGTTCAATAGAGTGTCGGCTTCGGGGAGTTTGAGCTAGGGTTGAGTAGCTCCCGAGCGCCATGCGAGGGACGAAGCGCCCTAGAAGGTGCTGACTCACCACCAGAGCTGACCAAGTAAATTGTTATGTGTGTATGGCAACACAGAGAGTGCTAAGAACGCAAAGGGCGTGGCCCGATTGACACGGCACGTGTTGCGAACAACGCTCGTGGCGGCTCGCCTCAAGGCACGAAGAAAACTGTAAAGGTCGACGGAGACGACTATTTTTGGGACAGACGACGAAGTACTCTGAAGTACCAGTACGAATGAACAGACGCAAGCCGATCCGAGAACAGTTGCAAAGAGCAACGTCTCTCTGAACAGCTCTATCTCTTCTCATATCTCCCTCATCTCTCTGCGTCTACTCTCTCTGACCGCGTGGCAGCTGGACCATTCAATGCACATGCTGCCGCCTCATTTTTCGCTCGCATCTTCAAACGTGGCATTCGTTGCGCAATGGGCCTCAAAAGGCTGTTGATTCATGCAGCAGTTGCGTTTAGTTCCGTTGGAAACACTCTTTTGAAAAACGCTATATTTAGCACTTTTATTTATTACAACACTCTTCTGAGTATGTGTTATTTTCAAGAATACCGTCAAGATTTTACTTTTTCTAAATTGAATTCAAATATAGATAGGGATGCGGTGAGTATTTATTTCATAGTCCAAAATAAATAGACATGTCTATTATCAATGATCGGAGGCTCGCGTCTCAGAAACGAAATGTTTACAAGCTCGCTATGGAAAAGCACATATAGTTTTCTATTAACGACTGTAATATGTTATTTTTAATGAAGCTGCAAGGTTCAGACGGTTTGAATTGTTAAGATTCATACGTATATACGAAACGTATAAGACGTCTGAGTCATTATTGATCCAAACAAGTCGATACAGGATATTTTAAAATTTTTTAAGTTAAGTTCCCCAAAAACATCTCTAAGAGTTTGTTAACATCGGATCGACCTGATATAGCGTGTTATCGAATCTCGTGCTTTCTCAAATCATCATAAAGAATACGGATGATTTTGTCAATTGGAAACCAGATTGGATGTAAGAGCAAGGGATGATTAGAAGCCGGTGATCTGGGAGTCAAACGAATTGCTAGAAATCGAAGATACATCCGAAAAAAGAATCATCAAGTGACGTAACGAGACGCAATATTAAATTCGGTTTTACAAGTTGGTGTATCTATATTTTACAAGAATACTCAGTTGATCGACGGTGCTAAAACAATTATGATTCCGACGAATGACACAGTCACGAAAACTCAAAAAGAATTATTAAATGGGTGTGGGAAAATCGTTTTTCGAAAAATTTCTTCTGAATATATTCTTACTATTCAGTGACAATAATAAAAGACCTACTCACGAGAGTACACGGTGATTGCTACGTTGGAAACAATTTTTTTTATGAGAAAGACATGAAATAATATCTATATTACACAGACGTAAGCGTTAATATTACACTTGTTTGCGCACAACAACAATCTTCTACAAAAGTCCGGATTGTGCTTTTATCAGCAGTCGCAAAAAAATGTTTGCAGTTTTCTTTTATTTCATCTATTCGCGTATGAGTTTCGTACGATGACATGGTGTAGAAGTCGACAGCACAAATAACCAACAGGCGTCATCGGGCAACTGCCTAGGCTTGTTCCCGGAAGCGTAAAATTCGTTCAGCCGCCGAGCGAGCGCCCCAGCTGCCACTACGTGCAGAGCCAGCTCAACCCTCGAGGCGATAGCAATGTCACATGCTTCCATTGAACTGCGTAGAGATTGCCTTCGACGAGACCGCCTGAGGCGAATTGTGGGTGAATACGGCTGATGCAACGCGATCTGTGCATGATGGGGCGTGGAAAGACCGAAGTCATTGTCACAGAAAGTGATAATGCGAAGAGGGCTGAAGAAGCACGGCGGGACGGGCAGGAAAGTAGGGTTAGGGCGGACCAAGTGGACGAGCATGGAGTAAGGCGGGCAACGGGTACCGGAACGGTAAAGGCCTATACACAACTGCGCGACGGGTGGAGCTAGGCGGGACTGAGCGGACGTGGCGGGAACAGACGAGCGGACATGGCGGAGAGGTTCGGCGCGCAGAGCACAAGCGGCCGGAACACCGGGCGGGAACGGGCGAATGGTAGGGGCGGGATCTGGCGCGGAATGAACCTGGTGACGGCGGGAACGGGCGGCGATGGGATCGGTGTCTTTTCGTCTATTGTTTTTTGTAGAGGCATGGCAGGTTGGTGCCACGGGTTTGGAAGGCTTGGGGTATAGGCGACTACTGCATAGTTCGAACGTCCCAAACTAAGGGGGCCAAAGGAAAGCTGCTCATCTAGAACTGATGAGGGACGGTGCCCAGGATAAGAAGAAAGTAGGAATGTTGGATATGGAGAATGAGGAGTTAGATGAGCGGGGCCAAGGGCGGGTGGGGTAATGCCGAAGGGCAATGAAGGCGGAGGGGGAAGGAAAGTGGAGAGGCACGTGGTGTTAACGGTAGAACCGAAGTACCGAGTGGAGGAAGGGGCGGGGGGAGGCCTGAGAGTGTTTGGAAAGACGGAGGACTGTTGAGGTCAGATAAAGAGTATGACGGGGGGAGGGCAAAAGTAATACACTGGCTGACGAGGAGGAGAGCGAAGAAGAGAAAAGCGGGTTTTACGAGGGTATGAGAAGGGAGATCGAGAGATAGAAGAGAGTGACGGGCTGGGCCACGCGGGGCTTGCCAACGTGTAAGCGTCTTTACGGTGGTGACAGAGAGGGAAAACGAAATCCGCGATACGCAGGAGGATATAGCTACTGACACCCACCCCAGCTTCGCACGCGCTTTACCCTGGAGGTGTCGTTCCATCTCACGTCGCTACGCGCTGGAATTTCGTTCTGCCTGCCCGCACACGAAAGCGATACTCGTTATCGATCTCAAATTGCCATTTCTGATCTCGCAGACGCATAGTGGCTGACACCTCCATATTGTTATTCACACTCGATGCTCTGGAACGGATGGCTTTTACGGACATATTATACTTAAATATCGATATCATTCTGTACGTGTCTTGTACCTTTCTTATTACAAATATTTTTATAAATGTGACATATTGAATACAAAGCTTCAACACTCATTTTCTTGTTTTCGCCATAAATGACACCATACAATATTTTTTGTGTGTCTTATAATTTTCAGTTTATACGACAATAGGAAAGAAAGCGAGACACTCCGAAGTTGATAAGAATATTATTTTTATGCCCGGGTATCTGCATGATCGCCATTCACTATATTTTATTATTTCCTTGTAAACTTCACTGACTAGAGAAATATCATAACACTGCTCTTGAATGGTTATATGAAACAATATTAAGAAATATTGCCTATTAGAATGGTGGTTAGTAATAAGTATACTAATTCGATATTGCACATTTTCTAGCCAGCCGAGTTCGAACCACCAACTCACAATATTCCTATACATTCAATTAGGATAATTTGTAATCTTTTACAAATTAGCACAACTTGAACTGTCTAGGATTTAAACCATCGTAGTTTAAGTTTCTCATCACGGCAAAAATAACGACGTTAATCGAAAAATATAATTAGAATCAATCGGGACTTCTCTACGATCAACAGTGAATAGACATTAATAAATACATGATATCAGAGCGCACCTACTAAGAAGTTGAGAGTTATTGCAATGATTGATTCATATTAGTATTCTATGTCTCCCGTCCAACAACGGCTCACTTCTGAAAATTTTGACGAAGGGAGCCTTCGCCGAGAGAATCAATGTATTGGAAGTGGGAAAAATGGACCCATTATATTAAAAGGCGGAGCGATATGAGTGAGAAAAAATTCGCTAATTTATCGAAGGAATTGAAATATAGTGACTTTTTACCGTCGTTCGAAAGAGGAATGCGAAACAACCTCGTTTAAAAACAATAAAACGAATTTTCACGCTGTCTCTTGTGATCAGACCTCTGTTCACTCCACTCAAGCGCATTCACGACGCGTCCACTCCTCTAAAGACGGGATTCATTAAAAACACGAATCAGTCAGTTTTGTCCGTTTTCATTACCACATTCATTTATTCAGAAGCATTAGGATGTATTTAAGAGTCAGATACAATGACAGCACTTGATCAAATTCGACGCTGCGTTCGGTAAAGTGAAATGAGAGATGTTTACAACATTAAGAATTTTCGAGTGTTCAATGCCATAGATGAATGAGTGCAATATCCACAGCAGATGTTAATTTTGGCCTATCATTTTGACAATTCACGAGTCAATAAGTATTGTTGCAAGACAGAGAGACATCTCAATCTGATACATTAAAGTGCTGGAAGTATTGTTATAAGTAGGGATAACGAGTTTATTATAACCTGAAGTGTTGAAATAAATAAAATTTCATTAGAGCGTTGACTTTAAAAAATTCATTTTGATATAATTACGTGTTGTTATCCCAAAAAATGTAAAATGTAAGTTGTGACACAAAACTGTAGAAAAATAGTGCAATTTCGAGCGAATTATTGACAATAAATTGAGATTACACTACAAACACTTAAAGTGTAATTAAAAATGCCTGAAATAGTCAGAAGACCAAGATGTTTATGAGAAATATTTATTACTTCAACAAAAAGGATATACTGTGTTTAACTAAGTATTTTAAATTGATTGTGAGCATACGGAGACACTGGTAAAGTGCTGAAGATAAGGTACATGCTGCACGTATTTTTATGTTCTTCTCAAAACTTGTAGCATGGTTATTTGATCGCTCAATATATCTGCGCAACGTTCGTCTACAGTTTGTATATTGGAAATATATAATTTGTCAATGTCACTTTTATATTTATTTATTTATATATATTTTTTTAAAGATTTTTATCTTTTACAATCGTTCGAAGGAGTTTTAATCTCTTCCTCGGCTCATTTAGGCGAGACTAAAAGTGTATACAAGGAGATCGTTTCGTTTCAGGTGACACTGACGTATACTTTGCCTTACATCGATACCAACGCTTACTCTCGAGAATAGTTGCTGTTGGAACCCCCACCTGGCAAGCAATCATGAAAACAGGCAACCACATAAGGATTGCACAGAAGAAACGCAGGTCAACTACTAAAGATTTACCGATTGCGCATGCGCTAAAAAGGTCTTCTGCGACTTGACCATTGTTCAAATCCCCTCACAATTCATTCGTTCACGTCGTGTAGCCACGCGTCGGAGGCGATGATGCTGATTTATCGAGGGATAATGAGCACAGCCGAGGGATTCAAAATACGTGTTTTCAGTTGACGATCTATCGTACAACTCACGAATCCTCGCCAGAGTGTTTCCCCCAAACCCGAACGCGACTTAGGGGGGAGGGTATGACAGAGAGGGCGACTGGTGAATGGAGAGAGGACGAGTGTGTCTTTCTGAATTGGAAGCGGGTATTTTACGTGGCGTTACGATTCCGGGCCATCGGTGTCCTCTCTTTCGGCTACGCTCCTTTCACCCACAGCGGAGAAGAAGTATTTCTTGTGTCGACGACAAAAGGCAGAGGGGACGCGATGAGGCGTCAGAGGCACGTAATCTAGGCTTGGGACCTTTTACAAGCACAGTAAATTACTAACCTTGGGACGAAACGACGGCTCTACTCTCCCCTCCGAGAGCTACTAAGATATTTCTTCTTTAGAAAGAAATCCACATGCGTTGATCGTGGATGCATACTTTGGAATAGCACTGCCCGATCGGAAAACCGTATATACCGTTCGCCGCCTACCTTCACTACAGGCCAAAGCAAAATCCTCAAGGGATGTTTCAAGCATGGAAACTTTCAAAAAGAGCATTGTCTTTTTACCTATACTTGCAAGGCTTTGTCCGTCGGCAATGGCATGACCGTGACGGAGTGGCTGGTGAACCGGTAGAGCTAGGTTAAAAAATGACGAGGTAGCACGGTGACCATGATGTTTGGCATGGTGACCGTGCACGGTGCGGTGGCAGGTCACATGGTGGCGATTTGACGGGTGCTTTATGTGGTTATAGGCTGACGTATGGCTGGTGGACGGTGAGCACTCAGGATATGAACCAGGTGGCTGTGTGACACGGCAGGTGAGCCAGGTAGAGCCCACAAACCAGTCAGGGTGCACCGTGGTTGGATCTCGGTTGCGGGACGGCTTTACCTGTGATGAGGCCGGCAGGTCGTACATGTGTCACGTGGAGGAATTTCGGAGAGGCGCGAGTGATTATGACGATGCCCGGGCGGTAGGCAGGGCAAGGCAAAATGTGCCGCATATGACAGCGTTCGCGGACCAGCGGCGAAGCCGACGACGTCGGACGTGGGCAGGGGGCGTGCGTAAGCGCGCCCCGGGTGTCGATGACGTTTTCTCTGTGCCGCGCCGAGGGAATCCGTCTTCCCCGACTGACTGATTAGCGGTTGGGGCGAACCGGCGGCAAGAGAGGATAGACAATAATATCCATCTATAATACTATATATTATATATCATGTAGTATTATGGTTATGATAAATCCACTCGTATACTTCCACTATATAGATCGTGCCAACGCCACTATCCCACACTCCCCAAGAGCCGATTAGGCATCAGCGTAGTCCACATCGCAAAGCCAGTTGGAATGCTATCGACGTCTATTCCGTTTGATAGTTGTTACAGAAGCTACACAGTTTCATGCAGGTATGTGGCTAGCTTTTCGTTTTTCTGCCCTTCCTTCCCAGCGCCAAAGGACTAGGCCTCTCGGGAGCAACTGACCGCTCTTTGCGGACCTTCTGCATGCATGACATCATGCATCATGGAGCTAGACTTTTCCCGCGCTCCAAGGTTTTCTGTACGTTTCCCTTATCTGCTATATATATTTGATGAATTTTTTTTCTGAACAGTGGATTGTTTATAAGTCAAAATAAATACTTAAAGCTGACGAAAAATCCTTTTACGATGGTGCCTATAGCAAAAGCAAGCAAAGCACCGCTGTAAATAGCTGAATGAGATATTACGGCCTACACACGGAATGTCTAGATGCACCGTCTTACCCACCATTTTGTGTGACAGAACACGAATAATTTACTTCTCAAATATTAAGTTTACTTCCTCACTTTAACGCTGCGTGTTGCGACTGTGTGTGTGTCCTAGAGTGCCAGAGCTCGGGTTCGGGCAGCCGTGAACTTGTTTTCAGCCCGACCCCCCCCATCGCCAGGAACGGGCGGCAGGAAGGTGCTCGTCACGGCTGGAAACGCGCGCGCTGCCGCCGAGTAGCGTGAGACACAGGAAATGCGGCGCTGGCGGGCGGCGGGCGGGCGGGCAGGTGGAGATGGGGGATTGGCGGAGGGCAGAAGAGTGTGGAAGGGAAGGGGTGAATGAGAATCGGTTCGATTGGGCAATTGCTGCGAGCGGCATTATGCGTTCGATGGCTGCGTGGCAGGTTGGTTCGGTGAATTGTCCGGTATGTTTTGCGGCCCGAGGCGTGGTGGTTTTTGGATGAGCTATGGTGCCCCACAGAGTAAAAAGCGTGGGTGTAAGGACGCGGACGAGTGCGAGGCAAGGACCCGGGAAAGGAACCGGTGGCCAGGGAGTGGGCTGGGTAGGAAGGCGCCGTGCTGGAACCAAGGCGGAAGGGGCCGGCTAAAGTCCGGGGCCACCCGGGGAGTGGGTGGAAGCCCTGTGGACGTTGGTTGGGAGAGGGGGGTAGGGGGGGTGCCCCGTGGGAAAAGCAGCGGGCCCCCTGGGAGTCGGAGTGGACCCCGGTGACCCGGATGTATTCCGTTAACGGAGAACAAATCACGCGTGAACACTTTTCATTCTTCACAAGTGAAGGAGGAGTCCGGGCCGGCCACATGGAACCAGTGCGACGAGCGGGAGGCGGAGTGAGGCGGGAATGCGGGAGGGGACCCACGGAGCAGCTGGGATACCGGCCGATGGTAGATCTAGGGCGGAAAAAGAGTGGGGCGGGGAGAAGCTAGGAGGGATAAGCACTAGTGCGGGCGGAAGATAGGTGAGAGTGGCCCGGCGTAGGAGTAGGGGGGAGTGGGAGCGGACGAGTGGAGGCCGTCCGCGCTATCGGCTTGGAGTGGAGATGATCGGGCCGCCGAGACGTTGTTCCGAGTACAGAGGGTTGGTGTGCCCCCGTGTATGCACTCCTTGAGAGAAAGTGCGCGGAAGAGCGGGGACGCGTGGCAGAGAGAGGTCGGCCGGCGGGAGAGGCTGGGGTTCTCTGGGAGTGGGGCTGGGGGAAAGGCCCCTGGGGAGTGGTTGCGGGTCGACGAGTGGGGGGGGTGTGGCGAAGTGGGCCGCGGGAAGTGAGCGGAGAGAGTGGCGGCCCAAGCACAAGAAGCCGGGGAAAAGGATCCGGGCCCATCAATACATTAAAATGGAAGGCGTTTATCACCAGATCACCGCCAAAAGGCAGGGCAGGAGCTGGTCGGGCGGGCGGTGACAGAAGGCGGGGCGACTAACTTGAGTCGGGAGGTGGAGAGCGGAGGGCGATCTAGAAGAGCGGAGCGAGTATCCGAGAAGCGGACGGCTAATGAGCGCGCGGAGATTGCGGGAGGTAGATTCGGCTGTGGACGAGGGGCGCGAGAGCGGCGGTGATGCGACGGGGGGCGGGCGGAACCTGCGGCTTTTTATCCGAAGAGCGCGCGGAGGCCTGACACTTACTGTGTGGGCGCGCGGTTCATGGATAATCAAGCGCCGCGGTCGAGATCCACAGCGTCCTTGGCAAGCGTACACGCGACGTACAGCTGCATGAGAGCACAGGCACAGCGAGGCTGCAGGGACTGGACGCGCTACGCACCACGATGCTATCGAATTTTACACATTTTTTCCCATTGCAATATGATAATGATGATAATAGTAAAATATCGTTAGCAGTGTTATAACAACGCTGACTCGCTTGCTTCGCACCGGAAGATTCACTAGCTACATAAGCTATTCAAATCAAGCGCAGCGTCCTTTTCCGAGGTTCGGATTACGCTGACGCATTTCTAACGAACGGTTGCCTTCTCTGCGTACAGATTTACGTGACAATACTTTCGCTCACGAAAATTAAATGTAAGCTTATGTTAAGTTTTAACCAATACACATTCCAATTACCGGAGGATTTAGGTAATGAACACATTTCAGTAACCAAGGAACTGTAATGAGATCTTTAGGCTTCTGCCTATAATATTCGCCGACAGCATGACATTTAGAGTTTTCTCTGCTTGGGGTTAAGCACTGGCCGCGGAAAACGACTTGCAATGCAATTATACCGAATAACTAGTATTCAGAGCGTAGACTGTAGGGAACAAACGCCCTAGTGGGCACCAAAAGTAATTCCTGCTTATAGACGCGAAGTAAGTGAGATCACCCTGCAACCAAAGAAACTATTAAGGTAAGGAAGCTTCGCCATAGCTGTTGAAAATTACTTTTATACATGATGAGAGGTTAATGCCTTTTAAATTCAAAAGTGCACCTTTCTAATTTGAACCGCCCCCAAGGCTAACATTTCCCCCGACGGTGATTTTAACTTCTTATTGAAATGTTCCGACCTTATTCTTCTTACATGTATCTTCTTCTAGGAAAGGGGCAGTTTCTGCGTTCCTCTAGTTGCCTTGATACAAAACTGCTTTATGTGATCTAAGCTCTGATTCTCAAATTCGTATCATAATTATTGTAAAATGAAAGTAAGATAAAAAAATATGAAAAAATATTTCCCCATCGCCCTTTTTTCCCCTATTGCAGCAGCCGACAAAAATTTAGCCCGTTTTCGGATATATATCGCTCCCCCCATTTAATTTTCGTCCACTTCTTTTGCGGACTAATCTCATCTTGTCACGAAACAACGATTCGCGTTTTGCGTTCCCCCTCTAGATTCCGGGTCTGAAGGTTTGTGGTATCGCCTGTTTCAAATCTCGAGCACTTCGCTATATCGGATGCTGCGAATTCACACTTTGTCTTGCGAAACACTTCCAGCATTATACTCTCGCCATCTGAAGACTTTACGAGTATTGCCCAACTCCCCTTATTCAGCCATGGTTCTGGCAAAGTCTTATTGGTCAGGCTTGGAGATTGCATTGCGTATAGGATGGTGCTGATAGGAGTGATTCTCACGGTCGATGTGTTTGGCATATACATACCTAAACGTTATCCTAACACGGCCTGCATAATGAGTAAATGTGAGTTGAATCCATGTCGTATGAGCATGCTAGGTATCCATTCGAAGTAACAGCACAACCTCTATTTTGTGTGAGTGTGCGTAGAGGAGTGATAGCAGGGGGGAGGTTCGAATGGGGATATGCGGTCATGTTGCACAAGAACAATCGACGTTTTTGAACAATGTGCATCCCCACCACCGCTCTCTCTTGGGCTCTAGCGTGGCGCGCTATACGCACCAGCGCTGCTTGGGTCGATGCCGCCGGAGCGCCCGTCTCCCGCTCCTTTGCCGCGCACCCCTTAGCATGCCCGCGGCCAGCCCCACCGCCCCCCCTGCCCGGACCAGATAATGCCGGTGTAGATTTAGCGGTCCAAGTCAGCGACGCCCGCGCCCGGGGCCGCCGCCCCGGAATCCGCGCGAACCCTGCATGACACTCGGCACAGGGGCGTCGCGGCCGCAGCCAGCCGCGTCGCTCAACTGCCGCTCCGCCCCGGCCCGACCATGCCTCGCCCCGCGCACACCCAAAAGCCTCTGTCCCAAACAGCCCCCGCCCTCCCACGCAGGCCTCTTTCCTGCCAGGCTCGCCCCTGGCCAACGCTAGTTTCCCGCGCAATCCTCTCCACGCAAGCACAAATACTGTCTCGCCCCGCCATAAGCTAATCCCTGCCCGCCAAAGCCAATCTCGCCCGCCCAGACCCAATCTCGGCCCCGCCAGCCAATCTCGCCCTCGCCAAAGCACAATCCTCGCGCGCCAAGCGCAAATCCTCCGCCAGGCCAATCCCGCACCCCACAAGGCCCTATACACTCGACACCGGGCCACAGTCTATGCACCCCAACCTTATCCCTCAAAGCGCGAGGCGCGCAAGTCCGCGACACCCACAGACTTCCCCTTCACCGCGAACTCCGCCCCGCAAGCCCCGCATCAGCCAAGCCTATTTACCACCGCTCGCCATGGCCCCGCCCCCGGCCGTTCACGTCCCCGCCCCGCCCCGCCCACGCACACGTGAGGGAGCGAGACGCGGTTGGCCATCAACTGACGTCCCATTTGCATGCTCTGACCGGTGGCGTCCTAAGACGGGACCCCCACTAGCATCTCATCATGCGAAACTGAGAAAAACAAATTCAGCTTAAATTCTATGAACGCGTACATAAGAATTTCCGTTCACCTGACGAAGAGGACGAAAGCGCCAGAAGGACTACAATTCGAACAGAACAACCAATTCCCCACGAAAACATGAATCCTCTCGCCAGCATATACAGTCCGTTGATCACCGATACAACATCTGATCGTCAAGAACACACACACGACTAACTCGTCAGGAAAGAAGAAGTTTCTACGGAGACCTGAATCTTTATAGCTAAATAACGTTAAGTTCCAACCATTAGTTGTCTATTTTTTCTGTTCATGTACAATTTACAAAAATAGTATACAAAATGTTTCTGTGCTGCTTTTAGCTCTTGCGATTGGAACGCCTGTAATTCGGCCAAAGTATAGGTGATGACAGACGTTTACGAATTTTAGCACAACACATTCAACAAATCAGGAGAGAACACTGCTATCCTTGTCAATAATTCGTATATCCTGGAGACCTCACTATTATCTTGACCCATTTCTATACTCTCGAGCTTTACCTAATGCAAGGTCATTTGCTGATATAAACATCTTTCAGTGAACTTTTTAATCCATTCCAAATCACAAAGAGATGTTCAGTATAATAAAACGTAAACTTATTATTTTATATTCAATAATTCTCTGAAATACAATCGTTGATCTTGATCTCAAACATCAACCCTACATCAGGAAGTCCAATCCGATTGCAGTACGCAGACGTGGCCCACGCTGGGAAAGGAACTCTATTTGCATCTAGCACCGTCTTACTCTTCCTACTTACCGAATAATACATAGCGAGCACGAGATAACACGAACTTTCCTAGCTCCTAATCTAAATATCCCTCCTAAATGTTTAAGTAAACTATATACTTCCTATAGGGCCATGGTACGAAATCTTTCAAGCAAAAATTTTTCTGATATCATTTATAAACAGAATAACATCGTATATCATGAGTGTAAGCCTGCGGACTCTTTACAAAATTTCTCTAATTTACCACACACTGACCAGACATGTTTAATTTCCCATCCCAAAAGGTTTTGGACATCCTCGCCTCCGATGTTAGAAATTTCTAAGCTGGCCAAATGCCGCTATTGGATATTCTACTTGGCTTCTCTTTGTGTCTTACTCAGACTCCGTTAATCTTGCCGACGATCGAACAGTTTAATTAATTGTACATCACTGGTTAAATTGTTAATGGCATAGTTGTCGGATCAAAATTAACACCAACTGAATAGATATAATGGCAACAATAAACATATGTTATAACTTCCTGATATACTAGCTTTGGTACATAACAGGATTTTTTTTAAGTAGACGCTATTTTTACAGAGGATTAATTTATCATAAAAAATACATACATGAATTAGATAATTCTGTCTAAGTGGTATAATTAACTTCTTTGGTAACATCTAAGAAACGGCATATTTAACTTTCAGTAACAAAAATGGAATTCCAGGTTAATTCTATAAGAGGAATCCCGAAGTCCGGAACCGCGCCCGGCACCGTCCATTCACAGTAAAATCAACTGAAAGTATAAGAGCATTTGAACGATGCATATATTTCAACATACTTAATATATGGGCAGCTTAAATGGTTTTTTACAGACTTGCATTATATCTATGAATAGAGCGCATATTAAAACACGTTATTTATTCATCTGAAAGGCATCCTACTTCGTTTGGTTTAAATTAATACATTGTGCATTGGCCGAATTGGATTCCCTATCGGCTTTGAATATGTCAACAGTGATAAATATGTTTCAGAAAGAAAAAATTAACAAAGCGTTTTCGTATCGGGTTTGTTTTTAATTTCACGTTAGTATGCCGTATAGGAGAATAATAATGAAATCTATTAATTACCATTGCGATTGTGTTCGTCGGAAATACTTCAATATCTGCAGCTATTTGTGTTCTACGGAAAGATGCTAGTAAAACGAAGCACCGTAAAATGAATAATTGCATTAGCTCTGAAAAAGTAGTATGCTGAACAATCACTGTCAGTGATATCAATACTCATTTCATTGTCTGCTGTATTTACTAGCACTCTATAACTTCTTGTTGAACTTATATTGTATCCAAAAAATAATTCAAATTCTAACCTCACATCATTACTGCGAGCAACATATAACGAAGGTCTTCTAAAAATAGTAACGTACTGTCAATGCGAAGAGAAAATAAAGAACAATTTCTTGCTTTAGATTGCCACCGAAGCCTATTTTTTCAGGTTTTTTAAGACAAGTTTTTCTTCACATTAATGTTTAACTTCTGAAGTGTTTGCTGTGATTGGCAGAGAATAAGTCAGTAATATACAAAGTAGGCCACAATGAAACTCATATCCCTCTATAAAAGGTCTCTCAAAACATAAAGGACAATAAACACGATCTAAATGATACAAGTCCGGTTTATCTCGTTCAACTGTCGGAGGCCAAATCCATAAGCGGGACAAAGACACGAAATATTTTAATAATCAATCAGTATAATGAAAACATCTCAAACGAAAACATCGAGGCAATAAGCTTGTACTTCTCCAGCTAGTAAACAGATGATACCAGCAACGCAAAGCAATGATGCAATAGAAGCAATTAATTTTTTCTCTTTTGCTTCCACCGCTCAGCTCAGCGCCTAGTCCCTCCGCGGGACCTTCGCCCCCCCTCCCCTCTCCGTGGCTGGGACCGGAGGCGGGGGCGACTGGTGAAACAGTGAAGACGGGAAAGGCCGGTTCCTGGGACCCGACTTTTAAAGGCGCAAACCGCGGGAGAACAAATGTAACGTTACTAGTCTCCGCGGCCTAATTAGTTGAAGCACCAGGATGGGGAAGGAGGTGATTGACAGAGGGATGAGCAAGAAAGGGGCATACATGGACAAGGAAGGAACCAGATGCAAAGGAGTGGGAGGAAACCTGTACTGTACTGGGATCTGGGGGTTGAAACTAAACGTGGAGTGATGGCGACGTGGGTAAGATGAGGGAACGAGGTACATGGATGAGCGATGGGCAGGCGCAGAAGCGAGCTGAGCGGAGTGCGCAGCAGCGTGGGCGGCGAAGCGTGGCAGCGGTCAGACGGAGCGAGACAGTAGGACGGGCGAGGCCAACGTCGCGAGCGTGAGCGGTACGAGGCTGGTGGGGCGGCGAAGGTCGGGGCGTTGGCAGCGAGCTGGCAGCGAGGCGTGCGCGGCGGTGCGGCGAGCGTTGGCGAGAGCGAGCGTGGGCGGGGCGAGTCGTAGGGCGGGCGCCGTGGGCGTGCGAGTTGGAGAAGCGAAGGAGCAGTGAGGACCGTAATAGAGAGCCTTCACGCTCGCTCGCCTGCCCACGCTCATCCAGCTACCTTCGTTCGCCCTCATCTACCCACGCTCATCCACCCACGTTAGTTCACCCACGAGCCCAGCTCACAGTCAGCGTTTCCTCCCATCCCCTTTGCATCTGGTTCCTTCATGTCCATTCCCCTTCTCTTGCTCACCCTCTGTCCAACACCTCCTCCCCATCCTGTGCTTCACGTAATTAGGGCTGCGGAGACGTGTAAACGTTACATTTGTCTCCCGGCGGCTTTGCGCCGTTTAAAGCGGGGTCCCCGACCGGCCTTTCCCGTCTCCTGTTTCACAGTCGCCCCCGCCTCCCGTTCCCAGCCACGGGAGGGGGAGGGGGGGGCGAAGGTCCCGCGGGAGGGACTGAGGGCGCGCGAGTCGGTGGAAGCAAAAAGAGAAAAATTAATTGCTTCTCATTTGCATCATTGCTTTCGTTGCTGTATCATTCTGTTTACTGCTGGAGAGACAAGTTTTGAGTTGCCCTGTTTTTTTCGTGAGATGTTTCATTATACATGTTGATTAAAATATATTCGTGTTCCCTGTTGTCCCGCTTGATGGATTTGGCCCGACGTTGACGAGATAAACCGACTTTATATTTAGTCGTGTTTATGTCCTTTATGTTTTGAGAGACCTTTTCATGAGAGGATATGAGTTTCATTGTGGCTACGTTTGTATATATCTGACCTATTACTCTGCCAACAACAACAACACTTCAGAAGTTACATTAATTGAAGAAAAACTTTGCTCTTATAAAAACTAAAAAATAGGCTTCGGTGGCTATGCTAAAGCAAGGAAATTGTTCTTTATTTTCTCTTCGCATTACATTACGTTACTATCTTTTAGAAGGACCTTCGTAATGTTGTCCAGTAATATGTGAGTTTAGAATTTTTGATTATTTTTGAACAGAATTCTTAACAAGAGTTATAGAGTGCTGTAAATACAGCAGACAAATGAAATGAGTATTGATATCTCTGACATTGAATTGTCACATACTACTTTTCAGAGCTAATGCAATATTCATTTACTGTTTTCTACACATCTTTTCCGTAAACAAAAAGTGCAGATATTGAATGTGATTCCACTAACAGCAATCGCAATGTAATAAATATTTCATTATTATTACCGCAGTACTTAACGCTGAAATATAAAAACAACCATACGAAAAACGCTTTGTTAATTTTTCTTTTCGAAACATATTTATCACTGTTACAATCACAAGCGCACAGGGAATCAATTCGGCAATCACAATGTATTAATAAACCCAAAGAAGTAAATCATGTACTAATTAACGTTGTTAATAGCGCTTTCATAGATATAATGCAGTCTGTAAAACATTTAAAGCTGCCCAATGATTAAATGTGTGAAATATTGCCATTTGTTCAAAATGGCTTTATACTTAGTTGATTTACTGTGAATGGAGCGGTGCCGGGGGCGGTTCCGGGATTCCGGGATCCTTATAGAATTAACCTGGGAATCCATTTTTGTTACTGAAGTAAAAGCGTTTTCTTAGATGTTTACCAAAGAAGTTATTATTCCTTTAGCAGAATTTCTAATTCATGGTTACTGTTTTTTATGATAATAATCCTAAACAAATGCGCTACTTAGAAAATATCCTGTTATGTCCAAACAATATACAAGGAGTTAACATATGTTTATTGTGCACTTTATACTATTTCAGGGTTTTAATTTGACCGACAACTATGCCTTATTCAATTTAACCAGGTGATGTACCATTAATTAAAGCAGTGTCGTCGTCGGCAGGAGATTAACGAGTTCGTAGCCGAAGACACCAAAGAGAAGCCAAGTAGAATATTCAATAGCGGCATTGCCAGCTTAGAATTTCTACATACGGAGGCGGATCCAGAAACCTTTTTGGGGAGGGGAAATTAAACATGTTTTGGTCGAGTGTGTCATTACAGATTTTGTAAAGTGTCGCAGGCTTACACTCATGATTACGATGTTATTCGTTTTAATGATTATCAGAAAATATTTTTGCTTGAAAGTTTCGGTACAAGTGAAAGGTAATAGTTACTTAAACATTTTAGGAGGGGATATTTAGATTGGAGCTAGGAGTTGTGTGTTATCTCTGCTCGCTAGGATTACTTCCGTAAGTAGAAGAGTAAGACGGTGCTAGGATGCAATGAGTCACTTTCCCAGCGTGCCACGTGTCGTACTGCATCGGATTGGACGTTCCTGATGTAGGGTTTGATGTTTGAGATCAAGATCATATCGATTGTATTTCAGAGATATTATTGAATATAAAATAATAAATTTACGTTTTAATTAATACTGAACATCTCTTTGTGATTTGTGGAATGGAATTAAAAAGTTCACTTGAAAGTATGTTTTATATCAGCAAATGACCTTTGCATTTAGGTAAAGCTCGAGATTATAGAAATGGGTCAAGATAATGTGAGGTGTCAGATAACGATTATGACAATGGATGAGTGTTTCCTCTCTGATGTTGTGTGTTGCAAAATGTCAGTAAACGCGTCTGTCATCAACCTATACTTTTGGCCGAATTACAGGCGTTCATCGAAGAGTTAAAGCAGCACAAAATCATTTTTGTATACATTATTTATTTGTAAATTGTATTGAACAGAAAAATAGACAACTAATGGTTGGAACTTACTTATTTACTAAATTAAAGATTCAGTCTCTAGAAACTTCTTCTTTCCTGACTATTTGTCGAGTGCGTTTACGTCAATGTTGATTTGGTGATTCAACGGACTGTATATGCTGGCGAGGGATTCATGTTTCGTGGGAATTGTTAGTTCTGTGCGAATTGTATCCTTCTGGCGCTTCCGTGTCGCTTTCGCAGGTGAACGGAAATTCTTTTATGTACGTCTTCATAGAATTTAAAAGCTGAATTTGTTTTTCATTTCGGCATGATGAGTGATATGGGGGTCACCCTAGGACGCCCCGGTCAGAGGCACTGCAATGACGTCAGTTGATGCCCTGAGTCCCCTCAGCGTGTGCGGGGCGGGGCGGGAGCGTGACAGATAGAGACAGGTGAGCAGGGGGTGGGCGTGGCGGTGACGGGGTGGGGTGGACGGTGGGGTGAGCGTGGAGCGGTGACCGGTGCGGTAGGCGGTCGACGCGCTCGCGCGATGGTTTTCTTTATTTTTTAATTTTGACTGAACTCGAAAGGATACCCGTGAGGTGTGAATCGGCAGGACAGCTCGTCATGTTATCACAAGTGGGGTGTGGGGGGTGCATGGAAGATGCCGGGGGCGGTGGCAGGGGAAGAGGGTGGGAGACGCGCACGGCAAGACGGGCTAGCCGACGAGACGGCGTGGCGCAGGCGAAGGGGTAGAAGGCGGCGTTGGTGTGAGTCTAGAAACGTTTCTCTCTGCGAGCCGAGCGGAAATCGTTCCGTGACTGGAGATAAGCGCGATTTTGTGAGCGGATGGATAGTCGGGGACAAGAGATATACACGTATAATAGGCGATTTTTCCTATACCTATAATAGGTTCATTAATAAGCACAAGTAACTCATATCTATATATATATATATTTATGCATATCTATATACATATATACTACGTGCAAACGCAAATGTAAGCTTCGTTAGACGGCTTTAGGCTACAGGCTGTAGTCGAGGGATTAACGCTTCATACATAGTATGGAAACCGTCGCTGTAGTTCACGGCGTGTGGTGTTGAAGAATAAGGCCACGACTTTCATGCAGGTAATGTCTTACCTTTCTGTTTATATGTGCTTGCTTTCAGCGGCAGAAATAGGACTCATGCTTTGTCACATCAGGGAACATATAGAGTGCAACTACCTTTCCAGATCTTTATGGGTTGGTTGACATGTCGATGATGAACATGGGGCATCTGCGCTGCGGGCCAGGGGTAGAATGTGCCCCGATGATTATTGTTTTATGTACGCAACTTACACATTTGTCATGATATATTTTGATGAGATCTCTTTCTTCATGAAAGTGGATTTGTTTATAAGTCAAAAAATTAATTACTTAAGAGCTGGCGAAAAGTGAGATTATAGCTATTGGTGAGCTACACACATTAGCAAGACAGGTTCTAACCATCGGCGCAAGTAATGATAAGAATATACCAGTTGGCTCTATACAGGTAAGTCATTGCCGCGGTTTTTAGTCAGATACTCCGAATTTTGTGTGTTCATACAAGAGACTCGCGAACTACATTTAGTTATCAAATATATCTGATAATTTCTCGTCGCACTTTACACGCGACGTGCGAAAATGTTTGTGTCTGCGAAACTCCGTGGTTCGGGCAAGCGCGTGATTGACTTTCAGCCCGTTCGCCCGCCGCCGGACCGGGCGGCGGAGAGCTGCTCCTTCCAACGGCTGGGAATGAACAGCGCGCGCCTCGGGAGATAGCGAGTGAGGGCAAAGGATAAAATGGCCGAGAGGGCGGGCGGGCGGCTTAGACGGGAGGATGATCGGGAGAGGATGCGAGAAGGGGCGAGGGGCAGAAGGTGGAGGTGGGAAGAGGGGAGCAACGGTCGATGGGTCATAGCGAGCGGACGTATTTCCTTCGGTTGCTACAATCGTAGGATTATGAAGGGTGTTTCGGGTGAATGTCGATGTTTGGCCAGAGGGCGGGGTTATGTGGAGGTGGGAGGCGGACTGAGTAAGGGAGGGTGAGAGAGGCGAGTGGGGGGCAGAACGCAGGAAAGAAGTGCGGGGCATGAGGAGTGTGAGCGGAGAGAGAGGGGGGACAGGATGCGGGAGGAAGTGATATAAGCAGGGGCGGGGTGGGGGCGCTGTGCGGGAGACGTGGGGTCGGTAGGAAGCGGTAGGGGGGATGGAGATGGGAGAAGCGGGGGTTACAGGAGGGAGCGGGCATAATTAGGGCGGGCATTGTGATGCGGGGCGCGGGGTGCGCGCGGGAGAGAGTGGGCGGAAGGCGGGGTGAGTGGGGCGGATCCAGCAGAGGTTGCTGGGCGGGAGAGTGGTTGAAGGGCGGAAGAAGGTTGTTGGGGGGGATACGTCGGGAATGCGGAAGAGTGGGGCGGGAGATTCTTAACTAGGGGCGGGGAGGTGGGGCGGGAAGAGTGGGCGGGACGCAAGATGTGGTTGTACAGCGGAGAGTGGGGCGGGAGAGGTGGGCGGGAGAGTGGGGAGAGTGGGCGGGCGGGAAGTGGGGCGGGGAGAGTGGGAGACGGGGAATGAGTTTGAGCGTCTGCAAATAAAGACAAAACATGGGGTGCGTGGTTGAGATGGTTGGGGCCCGAATAGGGAGCTGCGCAGCGCATTTTTAAACCTTGAAGACTGATAGATAGCGGAGGGTGGAGTGATTTCATGGATCTCGCTTTCTCCCGAGGCTGAAACCTCGGTTTGGAGTTGTCTCCGTCGATTCGCGGGGCACCGTAAACAAATTGGTTTAATAAGGCGCGACGGCGCCGATGGAAGATACCGTGCTTGCTACTGCCATGGGTAAGCGCTGGGCGAAATTTGGCGGGCGGGGCTGTGGGGGGTTGGAGAGGAGCGCGGGGAGAGTGGGGGGCGGGGAGTGGGGGGGGAGAGTGGAGGCGGGAGAAGTGGGGCGGGAGAGTGGGGCGGGAAGCGTGGGCGGGAGAGTGGGGGGGCGAGTGGAGCGGGAGAGTGGGGCGGGAGAGCGGGGGCGGGGAAGAGCGGGGCGGGAGAGCGGGCGGGAGAGGCGGGGCGGGAGAGCGGGGCGGGAGAGCGGGGTGGGAGAGGCGGGGCGGGAAGAGCGGGCGGGAGAGCGGGGCTGGAGAGCGGGGCGGGAGAGTTTGGCGGAAGCGGCGCGGGAGATGTGGGGCGGGAGAGCGGCGGTGGATGCGAACGTGGGAGGGGGCGGCGCCTGCGAGTGTTTTACTCGAAGAGGCGGCGCGGAGGCGTCCGCGTCGCTTGGTGTTGGCGCGCGTTCAGTATCAAGGCCCCGCGGGGTGAGGATCCACAGGGGCGGCGGCCAGCTGTCGCGCAGGTACGATTGCGTAGAGCAACAGGCACAAGGCGGGCTGCCGGGACTGGACGGAGCTACGCCACACGACATGCTACTGAATGCACTCTTCTCATTCGAAATGATAATGAAGTAATAGTTAAAATAATATCGTTAGCAGTGTTATAAAAACGCTGAACCTGCTTATGCTTGGACAGAAGTTCCACTGCTCATAGGCTTCATTCAATCAAGCGGCGATTCCTTTCACGAGGCGATAGCTGACCTTTCCTAAGGAAACGGTTTGCCTTCTCTTGCGTAAGATTTAGCTTTCAATACTTTGCTAACGAATAATAAATGTAAGCTTATGTAAGTTTTAAAAAAATACACACTTCATTAGCGGATTTGTTTTGAACACATTTTCAGTAAATGAATGTAATGAGATATTTTAGCTTTGCTTTATAATATTGCGCGAACGGTGATTTTAGTTTCTCTCTTGTTTAGACGCGAAACGACTTCGCAACTGCAATTATTCAAAATACTCGTAGTTCAGAGGTATGAACTGTTTTAGGAAAAACTCCACCAAGTGTGGCAGCGTAAATCTACCTCTCTGCTTTTCTATGACGCCGAGTAAGTTGAAACTCACCGCTGAACCAAATTAAGTACACATGAATTTTAAGTAAGGGACAGCTTTAACTACTTAATTTATAGCTTTCTTCGATAATTTTCATGGGTGGTAACGGACGGCGGGGTCATTTATATGGACCTTACGGACGGATTTATTGACCATGATAGGTTTAAGCATCCTTTAAATTCTGCTCAACATAGTGATATGTGTAACTTCTGGAACACGTTAATAGGGACGACTTCGAGAGGGTGGAGATACTCAACAACTTATTCGGCAATAGAGAAACATAGGTTCCCTTTGATATCAATAAATTGGTTTACATTTAAGTTTAAGATGATAAGATAATTCGAGATAATTCAGATCATTCCCTAACTGGTGTTTAACTTGTCGTTTTGTATTGCAGAGCCATGATATCACGCGGCGGGGGCCGCTTTAGTTTTCTCTGCCCGTTCGCGGCGCTTTGCGCTCGGCTCGCGTTGGTTTTCGTGTCCTCTTACGTTGCCCGGTTGCCTGCTTCTCGCACGTTGGCATGTACACCCCTCATCTACTCTCGGTCTCTTGCAGGTTTTGAAGGTGTATTGGACAACTGGACGGCGTTAGGCTCTCGTTGTCCTCGCTCTCCGCTGTTCCTACGGCCCCGTTTGTGGGTCTTCCTTATTCTTTTTTGTAGCACGCACACCGCCACGATTAATGACGTGATATCACGCAGTATGAGTCAGAATACACATTGTTTCATAATTCATCTTCACGATACTCGTTATCGTGGTTTCTCGAGTACAACCACTGAGTGATTTCGGTTAGTGAGTTGCTCTCAAGAGTTGCGTCATTCAGAAAGATGCTGCAGACATACACGGTGGGATAACTCATACCACGGACCACTTGTCTTGCCGAAACACTATATGTGGCGGTTCACTTATATGTCTGCCTCTGAGACATTTACAGTATATTCCAATCCTTATTAAGCGTGATCAAGCAAGTCACCCTTTTAGATGTATGTTTTGCGGGTCATAACTGTCATACTGTCCGCGGGGAGAGCTGGAGAGATTGACATCCTATGGCGTCTAAGACAAGTGTTGTATCTCGTCGATGTTGGTGTTGGCAATTATCATACCTAAACTATCCTAACACAAAGCCATGAATGAGTAATGTAGAGTTAATTTCATATCGTTGATGCATGCTACTATTCCATTCTATAACCAAACACCTTAATTTTGTAATTTTTGACTAAGGAGTGCTTCCAGGGGAGGAGGTTTATGGGGCTTCGGTCTTTTGCGAACCATGACGTTTTGACAAGGCATCCCACCACCGCTCTCTCTTGGGTCACGCAGCGGCAGACCAGGCCGCTGTGCGGGGCGCGCCGTCTCCCCGGTCTTTGCGGCTAGGCCGCGGCGGCCCGCCCGCGCTCCGGCGATAAGGCGTGTGATAGGGGCCAAGGTCAGCGAGGCGCGGCGCGGGGGGCGGCGGCCCCGGATGACAACGGTGATGAAACTCGGCACGGCGTGCGCGACGCCGCGGCGGCCCAGCTCATCATCGTGACCCTATAACTTGCTTCTCGATATCCGGGCTTCAGTTCCTTGCTGGGACCCGCCACGCCCTCGCCTCGCGCCCCGCCACACACTTGGCGGTCCAATGCTGCTGAAAGCGCGCACAGGGGGGATGAAACTAAGCGCTGCATATCTAGGCTCTGCCACATACAAAACGCAGTTTTAAACAATTGGGATGATTCTGAATTCTCTGAAATTTCTTACACTCTACAACTCCTCCAAACGTCCTATTCTTTTGTATCAAAGGGGCTGTTGCTTCCGGCCCGGATCAGGCGCTACATGCTCGCCTAACGGCCGCGGCGGCCCTTATCATGTCTTCTCCCGCCCCGTCTCCGCACAGCCCTTCTCGCCCGCCCAGGCGCCATCTCGCCCCGCCCCGCTCCTCCGCCCCGCGCCGGAGCCCTCCTCGCGCCCCAGCCCTCCTCGCCCGCCCGCCAAATCCTCGCTCCCGCCCGCCAATCCTCGCGCACTGACATCGGACGTAAGGGAGCCCGGGCTCTTCCAAAACTCCTATCTTGCTGCCTAAAGTCCAACGATTTCGAAGCGCGCACACAAAAAGTAAAAATAGCACCCGCAACGACGTCAGTTGGACAATCCTCGCCCCCGCCCCGTCGCGCGCGTGTTAGAGTGAAGTAGTCTTATCGTGACACATGCTGAGAAAGTCATTACCTCCACGTTTCGTTTGCCATGGCCCGCAAGACGAGTACCCTAATCGTGTTGCGAAAATACTCACCGTATTGCTTACAGCCTACGACACTCTGTTTCGGCTTTCTGTGGACTGCGTACGCCTAGTAAGGCGCGAGAAAGCAATAGAAAACCTCCTCGGCTCAATATTGGCTCGTTCTCTCGTTGTTGGCAAACCTTAGTTCTCGTCATTCGCAGACGAGCCTCCGCAAGGAAAAACAGCGTCAACAATTTACGAAAACTCTCCTCGAGTTTATCCCCGACACAAGTACAGTGCATTTTCTCAATCGAAAATTTCAATAATCGTCACTTTGCTCTAACCACAGAAAAATAAATTAATCCAAAATTTGGCAGCCAATTACCACCTTTGTTTTGGAAATGTACAAGGCTTCGCTCGCCCACCTCCGGTCACGCCCCCCGTCGTCACACAGTCCCATAAAGATTCAAGAATATCGTGATTTCCAAATGTAACCGCGGGCTTGAGTTCCGTGCCATCATCGATCGCGGCAATACTACATTGGCCTCCGCCGATCCCGCTGCGGGGTCTCCGGGCCTTCCATTGCCGTGTCACTCTAGGGCCAGTGCTCTCGCCGGGCGTCGCTCGGGTGCGCGCCCTCTTGCCCTGCATGCCTGGCGGGCCCATGCACACCCCCTTTTCGGCTTTTTACCTTCTACGCGCCGTACACTACCCCAGCTTTCCGTTCACATAAGTCCTATGCAACGGTTTTGAGGAGCTGGTGTCTGTCTACACAATTGCGCCCGCGGCCCCGGACGCGGCCCAGACGGATCCAAGTTCGCCCAGGGGACCTACGGGCTGACACTCAACCTGCCCTTGTATCCACACAGTCTTAGCGCTTGGATACTACGCCACGAGGAGGTCCCTGAAACAATAGCCACTGTTATCACAGTCGGACAGAACAAGTACTATTTACAGGAAAGAATATACAACCTCTGAACTTCATTTCGTGTAAAAGTGATCTACACTACGATATTTTCGACCAGGCGAATTCGCCACACGTAGACAGAAGTACTTAGTCCTTCCTCGCTTTCACTCACGCAACGGTACGTAGTAAGATAAGAAAGTAAAATTTAGAGGGACTGATTTTTATTCAGTCCTCCATACTCAACTCTCGATCACCTATTCGGGGTCCCATGACCGGTGCTACTGGGGCACCTTCCGCTGACCCGCTGTCTTCGTCTTGACACCCCCCCGGCGCAGAAAACCAAAACAAACCGGCAATTTCCTACCGTAGCAGGGAATACACCTAAAACGCGCCTCTCTCCCTATGAAAAAGCCGACTGGTAATTGAACTAAGTGAGTGTGAGGTCCCTACGTCCAGTTTAACCCTGCGGTCCTTCTGGTTGAGATATTTTTTTTTCCTGTAGTGGTTCACCTCCCGACGTTTAAAGACCCAAAAAAACGAAAACACAAAAGATAAACAAGGCTGCCCCTAACGCGGTTCACCGGTAGCGCCGCGGAAGGAGTCGGCGGCGGCGCAGCCCCCCCCGCGCCTTGGGAGTGGACGAAGTGTTCCTATCTTAAATAGGGGTGGGGCCCCTCGCGGGCGCCCGGTTGGTCAAACCTCAGCCTCGTGCTAGCGGACACAGTTGGGGTGTCTGCAGAACACCGGCCGCGCCGGCGCCCCGGGCCACGCACGCGAGTGCATATGGAGAAAGGGACATACGTTGAGGAATGGCGCGGATTTTTAATTAAGTAGAAATTACTTAGGGAACAAGCACCCACGCTGTGCATCCCGCGCTCTCGGTGTCACGGCTTCGGTACCGCTGTTCCTCCCGGCTTCCCGACTACAACACAAAGACTTTCGTAATAAATAAATCTGGAAAAGACGTTGCATTTATGGCCCGAGCGCCGTTTCCTGACTTTTGCCCTCCGACGCGGACCCTCATGCCATTGTCCACATCGTATTCTGCCCACTACATTAATCTTGACCCATTAGCTATATCTCGAGTTTACCTAATGGCAAAGGTCATTTGCTGATATAAAACATACTTTCAGTGAACTTTTTAATTCCATTCCAAAATCAGCAAAGAGATGTTCAGTATAATAAACGTAAACTTTTTATTTTATATTCAATAATTCTCTGAGAATACAATCGATATGATCTTGATCCTCAAACATCAAACCCTACATCAGGAAGTCCAATCCGATCAGTACGACGTGGCCACGCTGGGAAAGTGACTCATTGCATTCCTAGCACCGTCTTACTCTTCTACTTACGAAGTAATCATAGCGAGCAACGACGTAACACGAACTCCTAGCTCCAATCTAAATACTCCCTCCTAAATGTTTAAGTAAACTATAGTACTTCTTATAACGGCAGCATGTACGAAATCTTTCAAGCAAAATATTTTTCTGATAATCATTTATAAACGAATAACAATCTAATCATGAGTGTAAGCCTGCGGACCTTTACAAAATTCTCTACATCACCACACACGACCAGACTATGTTTAATTTCCTCCCAAAAGGTTTTGGATCCGCCTCCGATGTGTAGAAATTCTAAGCTGAGCCAATGCCGCTACTTGGAATTTCTACTTGGCTTCTCTTTGGTGTCTTAGCTCTGAACTCTTACATCTCTGCCGAGACGAACGTTTAAATTAATGTACATCACCTGGATAAATTGTTTAATAGGCATAGTTGCTCGATCAAAATTTAACACACTGAAATAGTATAAGGGCACAATAAGAACATATGTTATAACTCCTGATATAAGTATTGTGACATAACAGAGATATTTTTTCTAAGTAGCGCATTTGTTACAGAGGTTAATTATCATAAAAAAATTCATACCATGAAATTAGATCTTGCTTTAAGGAGGATATAACTTCTTTGGAAACATCTAAGAAACGCTATTTACTTTCAGTAACAAAAATGGAATTCCAGGTTAATTCTATAAGAGATCCCGAAGTCCGGAACCGCCCCGGCACCGCTCCAGTTCACAGTAACAATCAACTAAAGTATAAGGCTCATTTGAACAATAGGCAATATTTCAACTACTCTAATACTATGGGGCAGCTTAAAATGGTTTTTACAGACTTGCTTATATCTTATAGAGCGTATTAAAACGTTATTATTTACCTGTACAGTGATCTACTTCTTGGGTTTAAATTAATACATGTGCATTGTCCGAATGGACTTCCCTAGTCGGCTTGTGATATGCTCAACAGTGATAAAATATGTTTCGAAAGCAAAAAAAATTAACAAAGCGTCTTTCGTATCGGTTCCTGTTTTTATATTTCAGCGTTAGATACTGCAGATATAGAGGTATATAATAATGAAATATTTTACCATTGCGATTGCTGGTTACGTCGGACATACATCAATATCTGCACTATTTTGTTTCTACCGGAAAGATGCTAGAAAAACGCAAGCACATAAATGAATAATTGCATTAGCTCTGAAAAAGTAGTATGTCGGACACAATCATGTCAGTGATATCAATACTCATTTCATTTGTCTGCTGTGATTTACTAGCACTCTTAACTTCTGTTAAAACTTAATCGTATCAAAAAATAATCCAAAATTCTAACACTCACATATTACCTGGACAACATATACGAAGGTCTTCTAAAAGATAGTTAACGTATGTGTATGCGAAGAGAAAATAAAGAACAATTTCTTGCTTTAGCATTGCCACCGAAGCCTATTTTTTCAGTTTTTATAATGATCAAAGTTTTTCTATCATTAAGTGTTACTTCTGAAGTGTTTGCTGTTGATGGCAGAGAATATCAGAATATACAAACGTAGGCCACAATGAAACCCATATCCCTCTATAAAAGGTCTCTCAAAACATAAAGGACATAAACACGACTAAATATAAAGTCGTTTTATCTCGTCAACGTCGGGCCAAATCCATACAAGCGGGAACGAAGTCAGGACACGAATATATTTTAATATCATAAGTATAATGAAACATCTCAACGAAATAACGAGGCAACTCAAAGTTGTACTTCATCCAGCAGTAGAACAGATGATACAGTCAACGCAAGCAATGATGCAAATAGAAGCATTAATTTTCTTCTCTTTTGCTTCCACCGCTAGCGCGCCTCACTCCCACTCCGCGGGACCTTCGCCCCCCCTCCCCCTCCGTGGCTGGGACCGGAGGCGGGGGCGACTGTGAAAACAGTGAAGACGGGAAAAGGCCGGTCGGGGCTAGGCCCGCTTTTTAAACGGCGCATAACGCGCAGGGAGACACCAAATGTAACCGTTACAGTCTCCGCTGCCTAATTACGTGAAGCACCAGGATGGGGAGGAGTGATTCGTTGATCAGAGGGTGAGCAAGATAGGGGACATCATGACAACTGAAGGAACCAGATGCAAAGGGAGTGGGAGGAAAACGCTGACTTACTGTGGCTTGCGTGGTGAAACTAAAACGTGGAGTGAGGCGACGTGGGTAAGATGGAGGAACGAGGTAGCATGGATGAAGCCGATGGGCAGAGCGCAGAAGCGATAGGGTCGGAGTCGCGCAGCGTGGGCGGTCGAAGCGTGGACGGTATAGCGGAGCGAGCAGTAGGACGGGGAGCAAGCGTGGAGCGGAGCGTACGGGGCGGGCGAGGTGGGTTGCGCGAGCGAAGCGTGGCGGTCGCGAGCGTTGGGCGGACGAGCGTGGGCGGGCGAGGGCGGCTGGGCGGCGAGGTGGGAGCGAGGGAGCGTGAGGACGAGATGAGGCGACTATGAACGTGAGATTGTATAGACAGGGCGAGCGTGGCGCGGGTGGTCATGGCAAGCATTTGTGCGAACGGTGGA
The DNA here is from genome assembly GCA_017312745.1 of Gryllus bimaculatus. Classification (NCBI taxonomy): domain Eukaryota; kingdom Metazoa; phylum Arthropoda; class Insecta; order Orthoptera; family Gryllidae; genus Gryllus; species Gryllus bimaculatus. The sequence continues at coordinate 5,448,324 of BOPP01000033.1, read as the reverse complement.
ACGTGTGAGAGTGACAAGCAGGATGCAAATCCTGGACGCGCAGAGGCTATGAGTGGGTGAGGTCGTATATCAAATACGTCACGATAGCGGCGCGCCAAAGCCGGCGCGCGAGTCCGGCGCATTTGCGGCATGGAATTGAAATGCGCAAAAATTCACGTCTGAGGTGGGATCATTCAATACGTCTGGTCGCGAGCAGAATTGGGGATAAACAAAGCGGTCTTGAACTGAAAGGAAAGCGATTTTGCCCGCACATTCCAATTCCGGCCCATTAGTGCGTCCCGATTCGCGCGATGCAGAGCTGCTCGCCGCCGGAGGCCTTGATTTCTTGTTTCTTTATCTCTGATTTGTTGTTTTTCGCGCGCCGCGCACGCGTCCACCCGACCGACTTTTTTCTGTTGCGGGCCACTTCATACATGACTGTATAGGAGTGCTGAGACGGCCGGGCGGCGCGCGACCCGTCACACACGGGTCTCGCGCGCGCCAACGCTCCGACGGGTGGGACTCATATTACAAGGAGAGTATAAGCCGACGGGGACCAAGGAGAACAGCAAGAAGGCTAGAAGATAAGCACTATAATAGAGAAATGAGAAGAGTGGATGAGAATAAGTTAACAGAGAAGAAGATGAAGAGAGAGGACGAGAGAGAAAGAAAAACACGAAGAGAAGAGGAGGAGCAGCAGAATGAGAAGAACAAGATAAAAGAGGACAGAAAGAAAGAAGAGAGAGGAGAGGAGAGAGAAAAGAGATAAAGAGGTAGAAAAAAGAAGATGGAGGGCGAGAAGAAGATGAAGACGAGGCGAGAAGAGAAAGAGAAGAGCGACAGGAGAAAAAGAGGAAAGAGGAAGAGAATAGACTGTAAGAAGAAATAAGAGGCGAGAGGAATAAGAGGAAAAATACAGTTAGAAGAAGGAAAACAGGGATGGAAATAGAAAAAAGTGACGAGACATAGAAACAAGGACGAGAGAAGAAAACAGGACAGAAAAGACAGGACGAGAAGAAGAAACAGGAGCGAGAAGAAGAACACAGACGAGCATAGAAAACAAGGAGCGAGAAGAAGAAAACAGAACAGAAGAGAAACCAGGACGAGAAGAAGAACAGGACAGAAGAAGGAAAAACAGGACGAGACAATGAATGAGAAGAGGACCGAAAGAGATGAGAGGGAACAGAAAAGAAGAGAGAAGAGGACAAAGAATATGAGAAGAGGAAGAAAAGAAGATGAGAGAAGAATGAATTATATAATAGAGAAGAAGGCAAAG
>BOPP01000033.1:5421016-5447044 GCA_017312745.1 Gryllus bimaculatus | reverse complement strand
AGAGGCCGAGCACAGTGGCCGAGCGGCAGGAGCGGGAGCGGGCCCCCCGACGCGGGCGGTGCTGCGCCTTACAGGCCGGGCGACCACCGGTCGACCACGCCGCGTCAGCGGACGGGTCGGCCTATCGATATCACAAACGCCGCATTCTCCATTCCGAATGCACTCACACACGCGACCGGCCGCGTGAGAGTACAGGCGCCGCCGACGAGCACGTCCCTCGCACACACATCGCCCTCGGCCCAACAAACGCCGCACGGCCCGGCCCGGACCGCGAAGCGCACGCGGCGCCACTCTTCAACGCTTCCCTTTAACGCGCCCGCCCGTTGCTCGCCCCCGCGCACTGCGGCACTCGCCGCCTGGCCGCGTGCCCTCGCGCCGCCTCTCCGCCCCGCAACCAAACACCTGGGCCCTCCACTTTACCGCTACACGGCGACCGCGCACGTAGTCATTTTCCACACCGCGAGGCCCAAACGGCCCCTCCCCGCTCTCCGCCACCAAAGATCGAGCGCGAGGGCACGCGGAGGAAGACAGCAGCGCGTACCGGGCCTCCGCGCCAGCGCCCGTCTGCGCCATGACGCGCGCGCGCGCCCGAACCTTTCCCCAAGATCCGCAGCGCGCGCAGCTGCGATTCGAGACGGAAAGAACAAGATGACGAGGGGCTATCAGCGCCGCTGACACGCGCGCCGTAGGCATCCGCAAAGCAGGCGGCCCGCTACCGCCGCCCCCCCCCGGCCAACCCGCCCCCGCCACCGCCCGACGCCGCCGCCGCGGCCGCATTATGTCAATACAAACACGCTACACACGTATCTCCGGCGGCGCCCGCGTGTCCGACGCGGGCCGGCGCGCGGGCCGCGGGGAGGGCCGGGCGCGGCGCGCGGCGCGAGCGGAGGCCCGACGGGAACCAGCAGTGCGCGCCGCCATCACCTCACCAGTAAGAACGGCCCGCGGCAGTCAGGCGACGGCGCGTGATGCGGTTGCGACGCCTCTGCGTGGCTGCCTGGCATGACGGCGGCGCCTGACAACGCCTCCGATTCGCGTCGCCAGCATACCGAGGGCCGCGCACCACTACCCGTCACCTCTCGCCGCATCGCAGCGACAGCGCGTCATCAACATCGCCGCCCGTCGCTGCGCCCAGCGCGGCCAGGACGCAACTAAACACTATTGGATTCCTCCCGCCGCCGCCCCCCCCCGCCACCCTCCCTGCGCAGACGGCGGCGGCCGACCCGCCAGCGCGCCGCCCGGGCCGCCTACCAGCCGCCTTCGCCGCCGCCCAGCGCGCGACGCGCGACGAACGGCGCTCTACGGCGGAACGACGCCGCCGCCGCCTGCCGCCCCCGCGCCTCGCCGGCACGCGCACCCGCCCGGACAGCCCAGGCTTCTTGGGCCCTCGCCAGACGGCCGGCTACCGGGCGCAGAGCCGGTAAAATTCCCAGAGAGGAAGCGATCGAAATTAACTGCGGTCAACATTTCTCATACGCCCCCTCACACTAACAGAAACAAGAAACGATGAAAAACAACGTTTCTTTTAAAAGTTTCAGTTTCTAACGACTCCGAAGAAAAATACTATTTAAATACTTCGATTGCAATATTGACAAACACGTTCGAGCGCGTTCTGCTTCTCAGTGAGGCGCCATCTCCGGACAGTATCGAAATGCAGCGGAAGGGAGACAAAGTGTAGGAGAAACTGATGAATTGGTGATGACGTAGTCGCTACCTGACAGGCATCTATCCTAGGCACGGTCAAAGCCTATCCATATATTGGTACGCAAGAACAGCGTCTGGTTATCCGGCTGTTGGGCACTTTTGTTGGATATTGTATTAGATGATAACTAATGGGCAACCACCAATCGAGAAGAGTATGCAGAATCATATATTCTATCCGAGACTGTTTTCGACACTCGCGAATCTATAGATGTAGATCGAACCCGGAGAACTTCAGATACCCTAGAAAAGTCCAGTCAAGGCTTCGCAGAGTTCAAGGCCGGGAGAGTGACTTCAGCAGCATCAATGTGACACTGCGTCCCTCCTGATCGGTGGTCGTAGTTCGAGTCTCTCGTGCGAAATTTCATCTGCTTGTCTGCTAATCGAGTTCAGTCGCTGCTCTGGAAGGAGAAAATTCTACGGCCGGCTGCTCCAATCAAAGTTAGCAGCTTAGTTTTTACGTGGTTCTCTAAAAGTCAACTCCAGGCGGCATGTTACAGAATTGTAATCCTTATCTCTTAACCGGGACACCAGAACGGATTCCTAATCTATTCTTGTCCGACCCTCAGCCCCACTTATAAACAACACACTATACAGACTAACATGGCACTACATACCCTCATGCCAGGGATACACGTTCGGGAGCTTCGACCTCGTCGAGGCTAATATTTTAGGATCCGCTCAGAGAGCGAAGCATTGCTGAACCAGCTTAGTCCGTTATATAACAAGGACGACTTTTTGTCTCAATGTTTAAATAACTTAGATATTAAATTCACCCTTTTAAAATGGCAAAAAGTCGGTTTCTCACTCGAGACTCGTAAATTTCAAAAAAAATTTCAAAAGGTTTATTTTTTTTCGGCCATTGAAGTCTTCTTGCTATCAATAAGAAAAATGAAGGCAAGAAAATGTTCGTAAGCTTCAAGTATTATTTCATAATTTGTTCTATCATTAATCATGTACTTGTGTTTGGAATGTAGAGTAGTCTTTCGCCGCCCCTCGCAAATGTGATTGATTGCCAGTGAACATTATTGTGGCCTATTAGAAAAATAAATATAAATAACAACAAATTTTTCTCACAAAAAAAACCTTAAAAAAATTTATCAATTTGCAAGTTACATTTTTTATTCAACTTTTTGTAGAGGATAATTGCTACAATAGAACCTCTAATTGAAATTGTTTATAAAGTTCATTTGCTCTATTTTTTTTAAGGACATTTTTCAAAAAAATGTAATTGTATTGAAATCTTATGAGTTTTTTCTAGCTCAGGTGACCGACATACTGCACACCAGCAGGAAAATCTCAAGCGACTTTGGAGGGGCTGCGATATGAATCCAACTGCCTACGCACCAACAAGCGACATTGCTTAATGGGAGTATATACAGGCAATCTTGCTTGCGTAGGACCACAAAATGCAACTCGATTTTATGCGCAAGTAATGTCATGATCTTAGGTAGTATATAGCGAAAGCGATTCAGAAGAAATTACACATTGCTCAGTCGCTTTCTTGCTTCTCTATATGTGACACATAGATTTAAGTCAAGATTGTTCAATTCCAATCCAAAACAGATAGGATTACTGAAGCGCTTATGAACGCGAGGTTGGTTGAGAAAGAAACATCTTTCCCACGCCTCAAATAGATGCATCGATCGCACGTCATTACATGGATTTGGATGCACAGTTCTAAGTCCATGCTCAGTAGCACGATGTCGACTGTGCGCTTCAGGTGTGGGAGACCGAAACCTGCTCTGAAACTGATGACTCCCAAGAGTGGAACCATATTATAATTATTATACCTTTTCAGTTAGTTGATAAAAAAGATTCGTTCTAGAGAAATAAATCTGTGTCTATTTACTGTAGTAGAATAATAATGTATATAATTTTGGTCTGTGTTACGTAATTTTTTGTGTGAATTATATTGAATCCAGATTGCGATAATCGTGAAGATCAGAATAATCACATTTCACGATTCACTGGAGCTATTTAACTTGTAACTTTTCATAACAACATGGTTATGTATCAGAATCCAACTGTGTCTTAACGAGGAACTTTGAATGACAGTTTATAATGAAATACAATGAATGGGACAAGAAAACCAATTCACAATGAGAATACATTTTCTTTCTTCTTCTCAGGTTTTATATTTGATTATATATATATATTATTAATATTATTTTATGACTTTATGATATTCAAATGGAAAGTCTTGCTAGTAATATTGGTCTATTCAGCAATAAAGTGCTTGGTCTTAGGAAATTTCACAAATGTTAGACTCCAAAACGTTTGCGAAAAATATATATTTTCGATAATCAGTTTATTATAATTCCATTACACATAAACTGCAAATTCCACCCGTTAGACATGCTGTCATAAATGTAGAGTTACTTACCAAAACTGCAAATTATAACCTTTGTCTGATTAAATAAATCGTCAACTATTTAACTAATAATTTTTGAATAGCATGCAGCTTTGTAGTGCAGTGCATGTAGACGACACAAAAACTCACCGACCAGAATTAATGAAATAGATCCGCAATAGCCTAATAGAAGTCTATTAGTTTTCCTCAATGATTCGTTTTCAAATTAATTACTGATGCATACGTAAAAAGAGAAAACAAATTTATGCTGATCTTATGTTAACGTATGACTCCATTCCCCAACGGGCAATTTGCAAGTAGTTCAATGCGTTACACACAAGCAATTAACTCATATCCAACAAATATTTAAATACTATTACATTCAAAACATATAGCTCAAGTAGTATAAATCTCATTTATTACATAAATTATAATACCACTTTACGAGAACAAATGTTAATAATGTAATTTTTTCTCTTATATTATTTAGTTATATATTTGAACTGCAAATAGAATAAATGTTGTCATATACTCTGACGGTTTCAGTTATAGCCCACAGCATTACAATCACGTAAGAGTAGAAGATAGTCGATGTCCTGTTTGATTGTTTCAGACCATCTTCCACTTCCAGAGGATCGGCTGTTCTTGCTGCATGACGCCACTGCCCTTATATCAAGTTGGTTATTTAGCTGATAATCTCTAAGCGAATCAAATAATCATGCTGCCGAGTGTTTCGAAACAAGCGTTTCAGAATACGCGATTCCGTTATCTGGAAGAATGTGAATTGCGCAGCGGCGCCATGACTCCGAAGTCCTGCAACAAGGAAGGTCATCAATACCGAAAATGCGATGACGAGAAAAGGACGTCTACATCTCTAAGAAATAAAAGGGGTAAGAACAGATAACAAGTTCCGGCTTATGGACGCCAACATTCGCCATAGTACTGCATAGCCCTCGTAGCCACCAGTTCCTGAATGTACTTGATAGGTACCCGAGAATTCCAACTAGCGCCTTGACTGAGTGTAGTTTATCAGAAATGAGACGCATGTAGGAAGTGTTGAAATGCCTGCTCCATTATTAAATAGCGTCATTGGTCTGCCCTTTCGAAGCTCATTCTTCCAGGCTCAGAATATTTGTTGCTTAGACCTAGCGAGAAATTGGTGATATAGCTTTGCAAGGTAATGGGTAGAATGTCAAATCTTTAATAAAAAATTCTAAATAGTGCGTTTATGATCATGTAATTCCCTCTTTGCTGTTTGTAAAGTGATCATTACAATGTTGCGGATCCTATGCAAAATTATTAGTGAATTTATATAATGAAATGGGTTAAATACGCAGATTATTCTATTGAAGGTATAAAAAATACATAAATAATTGAAATACACGAAATAATATTTTATCATGATGATCGAAATTAAAGTAATGGGCAGACCTCGACAGCACGCAATTTTATTATAGCGAGTTAAGTGTAATTGGTCCACGTTCGGAAAAAGTATACACTTATAAGGTAAGAGCAATGGACCTGTCTAAACACAATACATGCATGAGTATTAACCTTAATAACAGGCAGTTTTTAAATGGTGACTATGTGTATATTCCGTTAGGATAAATTTACACAACTCTTATCATTTGACGGAAACGAAGAATTGATGAATGAAATTTTATTATTATTCATAAAACTTTAGCTTTATAGAAGACATAAGTTACAAGACATAGTAGAAGATGTCGCCAACCACCAAGTGCAGAAAACAAAGCCCGTATTTAACCTAATATCACTCAGAGTCAAGCACAATGTCCGCACACGGAATCGCTCATTCAGGCTAGGGCTGACCATACTATCTATTACTCCGCCCCCTGCAGTAGTGAGTAGGCGCCAGCTTCACCTGCCTCGTTGGCGAGCCAGCAGGATTCAAAGCCCGCATAGAATCGAATCTCCCACTGGGCCTTTCTCACAGATGCGCACAGGCGCCCAGCCAAGGGAACCAAGGACCTATTTGGTGAACAGCACTCGCCGAGAATACACTTCCCGGCGAGCGACATCCACACAGAAACGACGACAGAGACGTGCAAAGTATTGCCGCCTCTCGGCGCACACGCATGTTGAAAGAGAGCAGTGATGACGTCACGTACACGTGACACGTGACACGTGACACGTGGGCGAAGTACACACGTGAACGAGTCGCTGGGAGGGGCGTGGGAAACGAGCGGCGAGATGCCAAAAGCAGCTGCCGTGTACTATCGAGCGCGCAAAGGATATACAGGAAATGCCGCCAAAGGAGGTGGCTAGTGCGTGTTGGAGGAAAGTGGCATTGCTGATTTGTTGACTTGATTTACCTTCCAGGCTGTATTCCAACCGGCTAGGTCTATCTGTGCGCCATTTTATTCCCCGTTGGAGTGAAACAAAGATCTTCGATCGCCCACGGTACACGTAGGTTGGCGGGTTTTCTCACCAGCGTTGCACACCCCAGTTGGGCAGTGCCAAGCTCCCGGGCACTGATTCCCAAACAATTGCCTCGCAGTGAGTGCATTTAATGTGTGTGTATAACCAAGTGGGTGAGGATAGGAAGGAGAAAGAGCAAAATATATATCCGCGATGGGCAGTTTGTAGGAGTTACCTGCTAACTGGAAATTCCACTGGGGTGTGGTATACAGCGACAAGAACCGAGAAAAGATATCATGGATCCGAGCATGTACCGACCGCTTAGGAAGTTCTGCCTGAGAATTTTACCTCCTCCCATCTACTAGTTGTCGATAATATACTGCACGAAACGCCAGACGGCACCCTAGAAACACCCGACACAAGCAGCTGCCACTGACAAGAGTTTGATGCTTGTAGTACACGTGACCTTACCAGCCAGAATGTGAGTAGGGGAGGATAGAGAGCTTGAGGAGATTTAAAGTGACGTCGTAAAGCGGAAAAGGTGCGAGCTCGCAGATCCAATGATTGGTGTGATTGAAGGATCTCTGATGTCAGAAAGAGGCGATGGACTAAGAGTGAAGACGAATTAGAATGGGTACACCACTACAGACAATTAGACGAACATGTAAGAAATGAAGATGCGAAGTCAAGGGTATCGATGTAGAAAGAGAAGGCAACCGGAGATAGTTCAGAGCGTATGAGAAAGATCGGAAGAGAGCGAAGAGGATCTTGACCATGAGAAAGAGTGGCTATTTCATAAGGGGCAGAGAAATCTAAAGAGCGGAAAAAATTGAGTGGCGTAAAGTAGTCAGTAATGAAAGGACGAGGATAGAGAGAACGAAGCAGGACTGGAGAATAAACGGAGTTCAGAGAATATTCACATCCGCCGAGGATGAAGAGTAGGCAACCATAGTACACTGAACACCTGTAATAAAAAATGAACCGACTACGGAGAAGCTTAGTGATCGAAATTCACTGCGTGCCTAAAATACACATCTTACGTCATCTACCGGAGGATTCGCGATTTCGATACATGTGGGATCTACCAAAAGAGACTGTGCAACCTTTTAATCACGACGCCCCCGGCTAGGGCTGTCTCACACCGACTAGATTACCTTCAGTACGGGTCACATCACGTCATTTCTGCGGGAGTCCAGCTCTGCTGGTACTCTGGGCAATCGGTATGGAGGATGAGCGTCTCTCTGATTCGCTCCTCATTGGCGTATTGAATTGATGCGACTCCTGTTTTAGCTGGAAGAGCTAGTAGTCTTAAGCGGGTGAGAGTGGCCAGACCAGGCTTTAATGGGGACGGTTTCGATCGAATGGGTAACGGTGCAGTTCTGGATCAGGATTCCGATTTTCCCTGCTACCGTCCTATTCTTGTCCGACGCCGCCCGCCCACGCTAGTTACAAGTTCTTAAAGCTCCTCGACAGGAGTGCATGTTAATGTGGTATATGTTGTATAAGGATTTGACGGGAGTTCGTACTTCGTTTTTAGGGTACTCTCTTCAGTTAACATGATTGGTAGAGAACCTTGAAGAAAACTTAGTACGTCAGGCCGCGCGCTAGTAATTATTCTTCATCTCTTCAGTGAGGAGGTTCAATTCACGACCTAACTACTCTCCTTAGCGTTAAACAGCACACCCTGAAGATGCCAACCCGAGACCTCCCGTCAGTGCAGCCACCAGTTCGTAGTGCTGACAGCAAATAAAAACGTTAGCGGTTGAGCGGGAAGAAATGCCCCGCAGAATAAGGGCGGTGCGGTCGAAAAAAAAGCAGCAGCAGATGGCTGGGGCCTACGTCTTAACGGAACGCACGGTGCGGCCAGGCGTGGCCGTCAGTCGTGCAGCGGCACGTTTGTAGGGGTGGGGGGCGCCGGCCTGAGCAGCGGAGCGAGGAGGAAGACCACGGCGTGGCAGAGTCGAACGGGGTGGGCGCAGGGGTTCAGGAGGCGGGGAAAATGGTTGTCACGGCAAGCAGTCGCGTTGGTGCGGCGGCCGCGCACGATCAATGAGTTCTGACCACTAGGTATGGCGCGGCGGGCACTGGGGCGGGGCGCTGGACTTCTGGACGGCTAGCGCAGTGGAAGTGTGGTGGGCTGTAAGGCCGCCTAAATTGGCGGACGCATAAATGCTGTGCGCGCTCATGGGCATCCAGAAAGGAAAGACCATTATTATTAACACTTTCTATCAATATAGTAACGTGTCTAGACTATACGCTCCGAAGTTCGCTCATGTCCGTAAGGGGCGAACGCTGCGGGCCGTGCGGCCGGAACGGTGCGCTGTCCGGGCGGCCGGGCTACAGCAAGACGAGGATTTCCCTAGAAGCCCCATCTGCGGTGGCTGCGCGATGTAACCACACTGGTGTAGAGGGCTGATGAGTTGTCGACGGTGGAACTTGTATCGGTGACGTTGTTACGGAAAAGGTCTTGTCTTCACGTAGTTGTATCTGGAAAGTTTTGTGGTTAGTGTACTGTACGGTGAACCACGAGGTAAGTTGTTGGGACAGGTTGTTGCAAGTTGCGGCACATTGTTGATGCTGATAGTTATGGACGACATTTGTTCGGGATGACTTGTTTGAAGGCGTTGTTGCTGGCCGCGCGTTCGCTCATTGCGCAAATTATATGAAAGATGGCCTTTATCCTCCCAATAGTCCAGTGGCGGCTGTTAGGGTCAAGTAGCTGTCACTAGTTTCGTAGTTCAATAAACAATGTGTCCGGTTCTTCCGGTAGTGGGTTCTGTGTCTGGGAGATTCCCTGTAAAGATATCTAGGTCTGTGAGCGGCGTTCAATAGAGTGTCGGCTTCGGGGAGTTTGAGCTAGGGTTGAGTAGCTCCCGAGCGCCATGCGAGGGACGAAGCGCCCTAGAAGGTGCTGACTCACCACCAGAGCTGACCAAGTAAATTGTTATGTGTGTATGGCAACACAGAGAGTGCTAAGAACGCAAAGGGCGTGGCCCGATTGACACGGCACGTGTTGCGAACAACGCTCGTGGCGGCTCGCCTCAAGGCACGAAGAAAACTGTAAAGGTCGACGGAGACGACTATTTTTGGGACAGACGACGAAGTACTCTGAAGTACCAGTACGAATGAACAGACGCAAGCCGATCCGAGAACAGTTGCAAAGAGCAACGTCTCTCTGAACAGCTCTATCTCTTCTCATATCTCCCTCATCTCTCTGCGTCTACTCTCTCTGACCGCGTGGCAGCTGGACCATTCAATGCACATGCTGCCGCCTCATTTTTCGCTCGCATCTTCAAACGTGGCATTCGTTGCGCAATGGGCCTCAAAAGGCTGTTGATTCATGCAGCAGTTGCGTTTAGTTCCGTTGGAAACACTCTTTTGAAAAACGCTATATTTAGCACTTTTATTTATTACAACACTCTTCTGAGTATGTGTTATTTTCAAGAATACCGTCAAGATTTTACTTTTTCTAAATTGAATTCAAATATAGATAGGGATGCGGTGAGTATTTATTTCATAGTCCAAAATAAATAGACATGTCTATTATCAATGATCGGAGGCTCGCGTCTCAGAAACGAAATGTTTACAAGCTCGCTATGGAAAAGCACATATAGTTTTCTATTAACGACTGTAATATGTTATTTTTAATGAAGCTGCAAGGTTCAGACGGTTTGAATTGTTAAGATTCATACGTATATACGAAACGTATAAGACGTCTGAGTCATTATTGATCCAAACAAGTCGATACAGGATATTTTAAAATTTTTTAAGTTAAGTTCCCCAAAAACATCTCTAAGAGTTTGTTAACATCGGATCGACCTGATATAGCGTGTTATCGAATCTCGTGCTTTCTCAAATCATCATAAAGAATACGGATGATTTTGTCAATTGGAAACCAGATTGGATGTAAGAGCAAGGGATGATTAGAAGCCGGTGATCTGGGAGTCAAACGAATTGCTAGAAATCGAAGATACATCCGAAAAAAGAATCATCAAGTGACGTAACGAGACGCAATATTAAATTCGGTTTTACAAGTTGGTGTATCTATATTTTACAAGAATACTCAGTTGATCGACGGTGCTAAAACAATTATGATTCCGACGAATGACACAGTCACGAAAACTCAAAAAGAATTATTAAATGGGTGTGGGAAAATCGTTTTTCGAAAAATTTCTTCTGAATATATTCTTACTATTCAGTGACAATAATAAAAGACCTACTCACGAGAGTACACGGTGATTGCTACGTTGGAAACAATTTTTTTTATGAGAAAGACATGAAATAATATCTATATTACACAGACGTAAGCGTTAATATTACACTTGTTTGCGCACAACAACAATCTTCTACAAAAGTCCGGATTGTGCTTTTATCAGCAGTCGCAAAAAAATGTTTGCAGTTTTCTTTTATTTCATCTATTCGCGTATGAGTTTCGTACGATGACATGGTGTAGAAGTCGACAGCACAAATAACCAACAGGCGTCATCGGGCAACTGCCTAGGCTTGTTCCCGGAAGCGTAAAATTCGTTCAGCCGCCGAGCGAGCGCCCCAGCTGCCACTACGTGCAGAGCCAGCTCAACCCTCGAGGCGATAGCAATGTCACATGCTTCCATTGAACTGCGTAGAGATTGCCTTCGACGAGACCGCCTGAGGCGAATTGTGGGTGAATACGGCTGATGCAACGCGATCTGTGCATGATGGGGCGTGGAAAGACCGAAGTCATTGTCACAGAAAGTGATAATGCGAAGAGGGCTGAAGAAGCACGGCGGGACGGGCAGGAAAGTAGGGTTAGGGCGGACCAAGTGGACGAGCATGGAGTAAGGCGGGCAACGGGTACCGGAACGGTAAAGGCCTATACACAACTGCGCGACGGGTGGAGCTAGGCGGGACTGAGCGGACGTGGCGGGAACAGACGAGCGGACATGGCGGAGAGGTTCGGCGCGCAGAGCACAAGCGGCCGGAACACCGGGCGGGAACGGGCGAATGGTAGGGGCGGGATCTGGCGCGGAATGAACCTGGTGACGGCGGGAACGGGCGGCGATGGGATCGGTGTCTTTTCGTCTATTGTTTTTTGTAGAGGCATGGCAGGTTGGTGCCACGGGTTTGGAAGGCTTGGGGTATAGGCGACTACTGCATAGTTCGAACGTCCCAAACTAAGGGGGCCAAAGGAAAGCTGCTCATCTAGAACTGATGAGGGACGGTGCCCAGGATAAGAAGAAAGTAGGAATGTTGGATATGGAGAATGAGGAGTTAGATGAGCGGGGCCAAGGGCGGGTGGGGTAATGCCGAAGGGCAATGAAGGCGGAGGGGGAAGGAAAGTGGAGAGGCACGTGGTGTTAACGGTAGAACCGAAGTACCGAGTGGAGGAAGGGGCGGGGGGAGGCCTGAGAGTGTTTGGAAAGACGGAGGACTGTTGAGGTCAGATAAAGAGTATGACGGGGGGAGGGCAAAAGTAATACACTGGCTGACGAGGAGGAGAGCGAAGAAGAGAAAAGCGGGTTTTACGAGGGTATGAGAAGGGAGATCGAGAGATAGAAGAGAGTGACGGGCTGGGCCACGCGGGGCTTGCCAACGTGTAAGCGTCTTTACGGTGGTGACAGAGAGGGAAAACGAAATCCGCGATACGCAGGAGGATATAGCTACTGACACCCACCCCAGCTTCGCACGCGCTTTACCCTGGAGGTGTCGTTCCATCTCACGTCGCTACGCGCTGGAATTTCGTTCTGCCTGCCCGCACACGAAAGCGATACTCGTTATCGATCTCAAATTGCCATTTCTGATCTCGCAGACGCATAGTGGCTGACACCTCCATATTGTTATTCACACTCGATGCTCTGGAACGGATGGCTTTTACGGACATATTATACTTAAATATCGATATCATTCTGTACGTGTCTTGTACCTTTCTTATTACAAATATTTTTATAAATGTGACATATTGAATACAAAGCTTCAACACTCATTTTCTTGTTTTCGCCATAAATGACACCATACAATATTTTTTGTGTGTCTTATAATTTTCAGTTTATACGACAATAGGAAAGAAAGCGAGACACTCCGAAGTTGATAAGAATATTATTTTTATGCCCGGGTATCTGCATGATCGCCATTCACTATATTTTATTATTTCCTTGTAAACTTCACTGACTAGAGAAATATCATAACACTGCTCTTGAATGGTTATATGAAACAATATTAAGAAATATTGCCTATTAGAATGGTGGTTAGTAATAAGTATACTAATTCGATATTGCACATTTTCTAGCCAGCCGAGTTCGAACCACCAACTCACAATATTCCTATACATTCAATTAGGATAATTTGTAATCTTTTACAAATTAGCACAACTTGAACTGTCTAGGATTTAAACCATCGTAGTTTAAGTTTCTCATCACGGCAAAAATAACGACGTTAATCGAAAAATATAATTAGAATCAATCGGGACTTCTCTACGATCAACAGTGAATAGACATTAATAAATACATGATATCAGAGCGCACCTACTAAGAAGTTGAGAGTTATTGCAATGATTGATTCATATTAGTATTCTATGTCTCCCGTCCAACAACGGCTCACTTCTGAAAATTTTGACGAAGGGAGCCTTCGCCGAGAGAATCAATGTATTGGAAGTGGGAAAAATGGACCCATTATATTAAAAGGCGGAGCGATATGAGTGAGAAAAAATTCGCTAATTTATCGAAGGAATTGAAATATAGTGACTTTTTACCGTCGTTCGAAAGAGGAATGCGAAACAACCTCGTTTAAAAACAATAAAACGAATTTTCACGCTGTCTCTTGTGATCAGACCTCTGTTCACTCCACTCAAGCGCATTCACGACGCGTCCACTCCTCTAAAGACGGGATTCATTAAAAACACGAATCAGTCAGTTTTGTCCGTTTTCATTACCACATTCATTTATTCAGAAGCATTAGGATGTATTTAAGAGTCAGATACAATGACAGCACTTGATCAAATTCGACGCTGCGTTCGGTAAAGTGAAATGAGAGATGTTTACAACATTAAGAATTTTCGAGTGTTCAATGCCATAGATGAATGAGTGCAATATCCACAGCAGATGTTAATTTTGGCCTATCATTTTGACAATTCACGAGTCAATAAGTATTGTTGCAAGACAGAGAGACATCTCAATCTGATACATTAAAGTGCTGGAAGTATTGTTATAAGTAGGGATAACGAGTTTATTATAACCTGAAGTGTTGAAATAAATAAAATTTCATTAGAGCGTTGACTTTAAAAAATTCATTTTGATATAATTACGTGTTGTTATCCCAAAAAATGTAAAATGTAAGTTGTGACACAAAACTGTAGAAAAATAGTGCAATTTCGAGCGAATTATTGACAATAAATTGAGATTACACTACAAACACTTAAAGTGTAATTAAAAATGCCTGAAATAGTCAGAAGACCAAGATGTTTATGAGAAATATTTATTACTTCAACAAAAAGGATATACTGTGTTTAACTAAGTATTTTAAATTGATTGTGAGCATACGGAGACACTGGTAAAGTGCTGAAGATAAGGTACATGCTGCACGTATTTTTATGTTCTTCTCAAAACTTGTAGCATGGTTATTTGATCGCTCAATATATCTGCGCAACGTTCGTCTACAGTTTGTATATTGGAAATATATAATTTGTCAATGTCACTTTTATATTTATTTATTTATATATATTTTTTTAAAGATTTTTATCTTTTACAATCGTTCGAAGGAGTTTTAATCTCTTCCTCGGCTCATTTAGGCGAGACTAAAAGTGTATACAAGGAGATCGTTTCGTTTCAGGTGACACTGACGTATACTTTGCCTTACATCGATACCAACGCTTACTCTCGAGAATAGTTGCTGTTGGAACCCCCACCTGGCAAGCAATCATGAAAACAGGCAACCACATAAGGATTGCACAGAAGAAACGCAGGTCAACTACTAAAGATTTACCGATTGCGCATGCGCTAAAAAGGTCTTCTGCGACTTGACCATTGTTCAAATCCCCTCACAATTCATTCGTTCACGTCGTGTAGCCACGCGTCGGAGGCGATGATGCTGATTTATCGAGGGATAATGAGCACAGCCGAGGGATTCAAAATACGTGTTTTCAGTTGACGATCTATCGTACAACTCACGAATCCTCGCCAGAGTGTTTCCCCCAAACCCGAACGCGACTTAGGGGGGAGGGTATGACAGAGAGGGCGACTGGTGAATGGAGAGAGGACGAGTGTGTCTTTCTGAATTGGAAGCGGGTATTTTACGTGGCGTTACGATTCCGGGCCATCGGTGTCCTCTCTTTCGGCTACGCTCCTTTCACCCACAGCGGAGAAGAAGTATTTCTTGTGTCGACGACAAAAGGCAGAGGGGACGCGATGAGGCGTCAGAGGCACGTAATCTAGGCTTGGGACCTTTTACAAGCACAGTAAATTACTAACCTTGGGACGAAACGACGGCTCTACTCTCCCCTCCGAGAGCTACTAAGATATTTCTTCTTTAGAAAGAAATCCACATGCGTTGATCGTGGATGCATACTTTGGAATAGCACTGCCCGATCGGAAAACCGTATATACCGTTCGCCGCCTACCTTCACTACAGGCCAAAGCAAAATCCTCAAGGGATGTTTCAAGCATGGAAACTTTCAAAAAGAGCATTGTCTTTTTACCTATACTTGCAAGGCTTTGTCCGTCGGCAATGGCATGACCGTGACGGAGTGGCTGGTGAACCGGTAGAGCTAGGTTAAAAAATGACGAGGTAGCACGGTGACCATGATGTTTGGCATGGTGACCGTGCACGGTGCGGTGGCAGGTCACATGGTGGCGATTTGACGGGTGCTTTATGTGGTTATAGGCTGACGTATGGCTGGTGGACGGTGAGCACTCAGGATATGAACCAGGTGGCTGTGTGACACGGCAGGTGAGCCAGGTAGAGCCCACAAACCAGTCAGGGTGCACCGTGGTTGGATCTCGGTTGCGGGACGGCTTTACCTGTGATGAGGCCGGCAGGTCGTACATGTGTCACGTGGAGGAATTTCGGAGAGGCGCGAGTGATTATGACGATGCCCGGGCGGTAGGCAGGGCAAGGCAAAATGTGCCGCATATGACAGCGTTCGCGGACCAGCGGCGAAGCCGACGACGTCGGACGTGGGCAGGGGGCGTGCGTAAGCGCGCCCCGGGTGTCGATGACGTTTTCTCTGTGCCGCGCCGAGGGAATCCGTCTTCCCCGACTGACTGATTAGCGGTTGGGGCGAACCGGCGGCAAGAGAGGATAGACAATAATATCCATCTATAATACTATATATTATATATCATGTAGTATTATGGTTATGATAAATCCACTCGTATACTTCCACTATATAGATCGTGCCAACGCCACTATCCCACACTCCCCAAGAGCCGATTAGGCATCAGCGTAGTCCACATCGCAAAGCCAGTTGGAATGCTATCGACGTCTATTCCGTTTGATAGTTGTTACAGAAGCTACACAGTTTCATGCAGGTATGTGGCTAGCTTTTCGTTTTTCTGCCCTTCCTTCCCAGCGCCAAAGGACTAGGCCTCTCGGGAGCAACTGACCGCTCTTTGCGGACCTTCTGCATGCATGACATCATGCATCATGGAGCTAGACTTTTCCCGCGCTCCAAGGTTTTCTGTACGTTTCCCTTATCTGCTATATATATTTGATGAATTTTTTTTCTGAACAGTGGATTGTTTATAAGTCAAAATAAATACTTAAAGCTGACGAAAAATCCTTTTACGATGGTGCCTATAGCAAAAGCAAGCAAAGCACCGCTGTAAATAGCTGAATGAGATATTACGGCCTACACACGGAATGTCTAGATGCACCGTCTTACCCACCATTTTGTGTGACAGAACACGAATAATTTACTTCTCAAATATTAAGTTTACTTCCTCACTTTAACGCTGCGTGTTGCGACTGTGTGTGTGTCCTAGAGTGCCAGAGCTCGGGTTCGGGCAGCCGTGAACTTGTTTTCAGCCCGACCCCCCCCATCGCCAGGAACGGGCGGCAGGAAGGTGCTCGTCACGGCTGGAAACGCGCGCGCTGCCGCCGAGTAGCGTGAGACACAGGAAATGCGGCGCTGGCGGGCGGCGGGCGGGCGGGCAGGTGGAGATGGGGGATTGGCGGAGGGCAGAAGAGTGTGGAAGGGAAGGGGTGAATGAGAATCGGTTCGATTGGGCAATTGCTGCGAGCGGCATTATGCGTTCGATGGCTGCGTGGCAGGTTGGTTCGGTGAATTGTCCGGTATGTTTTGCGGCCCGAGGCGTGGTGGTTTTTGGATGAGCTATGGTGCCCCACAGAGTAAAAAGCGTGGGTGTAAGGACGCGGACGAGTGCGAGGCAAGGACCCGGGAAAGGAACCGGTGGCCAGGGAGTGGGCTGGGTAGGAAGGCGCCGTGCTGGAACCAAGGCGGAAGGGGCCGGCTAAAGTCCGGGGCCACCCGGGGAGTGGGTGGAAGCCCTGTGGACGTTGGTTGGGAGAGGGGGGTAGGGGGGGTGCCCCGTGGGAAAAGCAGCGGGCCCCCTGGGAGTCGGAGTGGACCCCGGTGACCCGGATGTATTCCGTTAACGGAGAACAAATCACGCGTGAACACTTTTCATTCTTCACAAGTGAAGGAGGAGTCCGGGCCGGCCACATGGAACCAGTGCGACGAGCGGGAGGCGGAGTGAGGCGGGAATGCGGGAGGGGACCCACGGAGCAGCTGGGATACCGGCCGATGGTAGATCTAGGGCGGAAAAAGAGTGGGGCGGGGAGAAGCTAGGAGGGATAAGCACTAGTGCGGGCGGAAGATAGGTGAGAGTGGCCCGGCGTAGGAGTAGGGGGGAGTGGGAGCGGACGAGTGGAGGCCGTCCGCGCTATCGGCTTGGAGTGGAGATGATCGGGCCGCCGAGACGTTGTTCCGAGTACAGAGGGTTGGTGTGCCCCCGTGTATGCACTCCTTGAGAGAAAGTGCGCGGAAGAGCGGGGACGCGTGGCAGAGAGAGGTCGGCCGGCGGGAGAGGCTGGGGTTCTCTGGGAGTGGGGCTGGGGGAAAGGCCCCTGGGGAGTGGTTGCGGGTCGACGAGTGGGGGGGGTGTGGCGAAGTGGGCCGCGGGAAGTGAGCGGAGAGAGTGGCGGCCCAAGCACAAGAAGCCGGGGAAAAGGATCCGGGCCCATCAATACATTAAAATGGAAGGCGTTTATCACCAGATCACCGCCAAAAGGCAGGGCAGGAGCTGGTCGGGCGGGCGGTGACAGAAGGCGGGGCGACTAACTTGAGTCGGGAGGTGGAGAGCGGAGGGCGATCTAGAAGAGCGGAGCGAGTATCCGAGAAGCGGACGGCTAATGAGCGCGCGGAGATTGCGGGAGGTAGATTCGGCTGTGGACGAGGGGCGGAGAGCGGCGGTGGATGCGACGTGGGAGGGGGCGGACCTGCGAGTGTTTTATCTCGAAGAGCGGCGCGGAGGCCGCCCGTCGTTGGTGTGGCGCGCGGTTCATGTAATCAAGCGCCCCGCGGTGAGATCCACAGCGCCGGCAAGCTGTACGCGACGTACAGCATGCAGAGAGCAACAGGCACAGGCGAGGCTGCAGGGACTGGACGCGCTACGCACACACGATGCTACTGAATTTCACTTTCCTCATTCAATATGATAATGATATAATAGTAAAATAATATCGTTAGCAGTGTTATAACAACGCTGAACTCTGCTTATGCTTCGGACGAAGTTCCACTGCTACATAGGCTCATTCAATCAAGCGGCGATCCTTTCCGAGGTCGGATTACGCTGACCTTTCCTAAGGAACGGTTTGCCTTCTCTTGCGTACAGATTTACGCTGTCAATACTTTGCTAACGAATAATTAAATGTAAGCTTATGTAAGTTTTAACAAAATACACATTCCATTACGGGGATTTGTAATTTGAACACATTTCAGTACAATGAATGTAATGAGATCTTTTAGGCTTTGCCTTTATAATATTGCCGACAGCTGACATTTTAAGTTTTCTCTCTTGTTATAGACTCGCGAAACGACTTCGCAACTGCAATTATACCGAATAACTAGTATTCAGAGCGTAGACTGTAGGGAACAAACGCCCTAGTGGGCACCAAAAGTAATTCCTGCTTATAGACGCGAAGTAAGTGAGATCACCCTGCAACCAAAGAAACTATTAAGGTAAGGAAGCTTCGCCATAGCTGTTGAAAATTACTTTTATACATGATGAGAGGTTAATGCCTTTTAAATTCAAAAGTGCACCTTTCTAATTTGAACCGCCCCCAAGGCTAACATTTCCCCCGACGGTGATTTTAACTTCTTATTGAAATGTTCCGACCTTATTCTTCTTACATGTATCTTCTTCTAGGAAAGGGGCAGTTTCTGCGTTCCTCTAGTTGCCTTGATACAAAACTGCTTTATGTGATCTAAGCTCTGATTCTCAAATTCGTATCATAATTATTGTAAAATGAAAGTAAGATAAAAAAATATGAAAAAATATTTCCCCATCGCCCTTTTTTCCCCTATTGCAGCAGCCGACAAAAATTTAGCCCGTTTTCGGATATATATCGCTCCCCCCATTTAATTTTCGTCCACTTCTTTTGCGGACTAATCTCATCTTGTCACGAAACAACGATTCGCGTTTTGCGTTCCCCCTCTAGATTCCGGGTCTGAAGGTTTGTGGTATCGCCTGTTTCAAATCTCGAGCACTTCGCTATATCGGATGCTGCGAATTCACACTTTGTCTTGCGAAACACTTCCAGCATTATACTCTCGCCATCTGAAGACTTTACGAGTATTGCCCAACTCCCCTTATTCAGCCATGGTTCTGGCAAAGTCTTATTGGTCAGGCTTGGAGATTGCATTGCGTATAGGATGGTGCTGATAGGAGTGATTCTCACGGTCGATGTGTTTGGCATATACATACCTAAACGTTATCCTAACACGGCCTGCATAATGAGTAAATGTGAGTTGAATCCATGTCGTATGAGCATGCTAGGTATCCATTCGAAGTAACAGCACAACCTCTATTTTGTGTGAGTGTGCGTAGAGGAGTGATAGCAGGGGGGAGGTTCGAATGGGGATATGCGGTCATGTTGCACAAGAACAATCGACGTTTTTGAACAATGTGCATCCCCACCACCGCTCTCTCTTGGGCTCTAGCGTGGCGCGCTATACGCACCAGCGCTGCTTGGGTCGATGCCGCCGGAGCGCCCGTCTCCCGCTCCTTTGCCGCGCACCCCTTAGCATGCCCGCGGCCAGCCCCACCGCCCCCCCTGCCCGGACCAGATAATGCCGGTGTAGATTTAGCGGTCCAAGTCAGCGACGCCCGCGCCCGGGGCCGCCGCCCCGGAATCCGCGCGAACCCTGCATGACACTCGGCACAGGGGCGTCGCGGCCGCAGCCAGCCGCGTCGCTCAACTGCCGCTCCGCCCCGGCCCGACCATGCCTCGCCCCGCGCACACCCAAAAGCCTCTGTCCCAAACAGCCCCCGCCCTCCCACGCAGGCCTCTTTCCTGCCAGGCTCGCCCCTGGCCAACGCTAGTTTCCCGCGCAATCCTCTCCACGCAAGCACAAATACTGTCTCGCCCCGCCATAAGCTAATCCCTGCCCGCCAAAGCCAATCTCGCCCGCCCAGACCCAATCTCGGCCCCGCCAGCCAATCTCGCCCTCGCCAAAGCACAATCCTCGCGCGCCAAGCGCAAATCCTCCGCCAGGCCAATCCCGCACCCCACAAGGCCCTATACACTCGACACCGGGCCACAGTCTATGCACCCCAACCTTATCCCTCAAAGCGCGAGGCGCGCAAGTCCGCGACACCCACAGACTTCCCCTTCACCGCGAACTCCGCCCCGCAAGCCCCGCATCAGCCAAGCCTATTTACCACCGCTCGCCATGGCCCCGCCCCCGGCCGTTCACGTCACCGCCACCGTCACCGCCACCGTCACCGCCACCGTCACCGCCACCGTCACCGCCACCGTCACTGTCAGCCCCTCTGCCGACGAACATGCCCGCAAGATAGTCTAGAAAAGACAATTCATTTTGAAATGTTCCACTTGAAAACATCCCTGAGGGGTGTCTTGGCTCTGTAGGTGTAAGGTGCGGCGGCGATGGTATAACGGTTTTCGTTTCGGCCTGTTGTACCCAAGTGAGCAATCCCGATCAATGCTGTGGATTTTTAAAGAGGAAAAATCCTTCGTATGCCTTCCTTCGGAGGGGAAGTAAAGCCGGTCGTCCCATGTTAGTACATTTACTTGCTTGTAAAAGGTCCTCAAGCCTAAATGACGCCTCTGACGCCTCTCGCGTCCTCGCCTATTTCGTCGCCCAAGAAATACCTTCTTTCTCCGCTGGTGGGTGAAAGGAGCGTAGCGAAGAGAGGACCCGATGGCCCGAATCTCGCCACGTAAAATAAGGCTTCAATTCAAAAGACACAACTCCGTCCCTCCTTCCATTCACCAGTCGCCCTCTTCCTTCCTCCCTCCCAGGCGCTCTGGTTGGGGGAAACACTCTGGGCGAGGATTCGTGAGTTGTACGAGTATATCGGTCAACTGAAAACACGTTATTGAATCCCTCGGCTGTGTCATTATCCCTCGAGTAATATCAGCAGTCATCGCCTCCGAAGGCGTGGCTACACGACGTTGAACGAAGGAATTGTAGAGGGATTTGAACCAATTGGTTCAAGTGCAAAGATTTTTTAGCGCATGCGCAATGGAATCTTTTATGTAGTTGACCTACGTTTTCTATCTGTGCATCTATGTGGTTGCTGTTTCATGTTCTTGTCCTAGTGGGCCAACAGAACTTTCCGAAAGGTAGTGTTTGGTATCGATGGTAAGGAAAGATACGTCAGTGTCCATGAAACACGAGACGATCTCCTTGATACCTTGAGTCGCCTAAATGAGAACGAGGAAAGATTAAAACTGTCCCCTCGCAACCGATTGTAAGATAAAATCTTTAAAAAAATATAATTAAATAAATAATATTTTAAAAGTGACAAATTGACAAATTATATTACTTTTCCATAATACCAAACCTTTGTAGACGAACGTTTGCGCAGATAGTATTGAGGCGATTCAAAACCATGCTACAAGTTAGTAGAAGAAATTAAAAATATCGTGCAGATTGTACCTTATCTATCAGATTTTTACCAGTGTCTCCGGTATGTCAAATATGAATGTTAAATACTTATGTTAAAAACAGTAATTTTTTGTTGAAAGTAATAAATATTCATAAACATTTGGTCTTGATATTTCAGCATTTTATTACATTTTTAAGTGTTGTATTGGAACTAATTTTATCGTTCTAATGAATCGAAATTGAATTTATTTCTATCTTGTGGACAACTTAATTTATATTTTTGTGGGATAAAACACGTAATAATGTAAAATGATTTTTTAGGCAATGCAATGAAATTTTCATTTATATCAACAGCCTTAAAGTATATTTCACTTTTCGTTTATCAAATACTTATTGAACAATACGTCCACAATTTAATGTATCAGTTTTATGTCTCTGTGCTTTCAATATATGACTCGTGAATTTCAAAATGAAGGCTCAAAATTAACACTGCTTGGATATCATTTCCATTCATGGCATTGAAACACGCATAAATTTCCTTATGTTGTTTTTAAAACTTTCATTTCTTCCGAACGCAGCGTCGAATTTATAATTGGCATACATTTATACTGAGCTCTGAAAACATTCTAATCCTGAATAAATGAATGTGGAATGAAAATGACAAAACTGACGTTTCGTGTTTTTAACGTAACCCGTCCTTTAGAGAGGGACGCGTGCCGTGAAAGCGCTTAGTGCAGTGCAGAGCTGATCAAAGAGAACAGCGTGAAAATCGGTTTGTTTTTTAAACGATGTTTTTTCCAATTCTCTTTCGAACGGACGGTCACGCAAAATCATTCCTTCGAGTAAAGAGGGAACTTTCTACATCATCGCCGCTTTTTTAAATACAAATGGGTCCTATTTTTCCCACTTCCAATACATTGATTTTCTGGCGAAATGGCTCCCCTGTCAAATTCAGAGGGAGCGTGTGGAGGAACAGGAGAACTAATATGATCAATGCAATATCTCAACCTTCTTTAGTAGGTGCGCTCGATATCATTATAAGTTAATGTCTATTCACGTGTGGATCGTAGAGAACATCCATTTGGATTCTAATATATTTTTTCGATTAACGTCGTTATTTTTCCGTGGTGGAAAACGAAATACCGATGGATTTAAAAACTCATAACATTTAAGTTTTGTAATTTTGAAATAGAGTACAAATATTTTAATTTATAGTAAGAAATATTGTGTTTGTGGTTCAACTAGGCGCTGTATTGCAGCAATTAGTATTAATCTCTACTCTATCATTTCAATAGGCATATTTTTTTAATCAAATACTACCATTCAAGCAGTTTATTGATATTTTTCTACACTGTATGCATAAAAGAAATTATTAAAATATAGTGAAATGCGATCTATGCAGATATCCGGAATAAAATTAATATTTCTATCTCGTTCCGCTTTCTTTCCTATTGTTATAAACAAATTTATAAGAAATTAAAAATATTATGTCCATGTATGCGTAGAAGCAGAAAATATGTGAATTGTAGTTCAATTCACATTTTATAAAAATATTTTTTTAAATAGAATAGGTATCGACATTGTAAGAATGATATCGATATTTTTAGATAATATATCCGTAAAAGCATCCCGGTTTTCCAAATCACGAGTGTGAATAAAATATGGAGGTGTCAGTCACAGGCGTTGCGAGATCACAATATGCAGCGTATCGCTTCGCGGGCGAGCGACGAAATTCCGCGCGCGCGAGTGAGATGGAAACGACACCAGCGGCGAAAGGCGGCGACTGGGTGGCCAGAGGCTTATCGCTCCCGCCCACGCCCCTGTTCCTCCCTCTCACCACCCGTTGCGCAACCCCCCCCGTCACTCTCTTCTCTCTTCTCCCTCTTTCCATACCCCATCTCAACCCCTCTTCCCCCCTCTCCCCTCCCGTCCTGTCCGCGATACTTTCCCCCCGTCATCACCACCCCCTCCCCTCCGCTCCAAAAAAACCCGCTCCCCGCTAGTTCCCCGCCCCTTCTCTCCACTCGACTTGCGGTTCTGTACCGTTTTAACACCACCCTCCACTTCCTTCCCCTCCCTCGCCCTCATGCCCTTTCTGCAACTTACGCCCATCCCTTGCCCGCTATCTTCTAACCTCATTGCTCATCCACATCCTATCTCTTCTTATCCCGGTTCCACTCCACACCGCGCTTTCCTGCCCCTTCAGGCCCGTTCACTTATCCGTCTCCCCATCCCCAAAGCCTTCCAAAACCCGTGCACCACTCCTCCTCGCCTGTTACACCGCCCGTCCCGCCCGTCCCGCCCGTTCCCCGCCCGTCCCGCCCGTCCGCCCGTCGCCCGTCCCGCCCGTCCCGGCCCGTTCCGCCCGTCCCGCCCGTCCCGCCCGTTCCCGCCCGTCCCGCTCCGTCCCGCCCGTCCCGCCCCGTCCCGCCCGTCCCGCCCGTCCCCGCCCGTCCCGCCCGCCCGCCCGTCCCGGTCCGTCCCACCTTCCTGCCCCGTCCCGCCCGTCCTTTCTCCCAGCCCCTTCGCTACACTCGACAGAACCTGTTCTCCGACGCCTCCACAGCGCACGAGACCGCGTTCGCCGCCGATAACCCACATTCCCAGTCGGCGGCTGCGAGGCGAGTCTCCCACCAGGTCGCCCAGGGCGCGGCGTTATTGCAGCTGGGGCGCTCGCTCGGGCGGCTGAACGAATTTACGGCTCCGTTGGAACAAGCCAGCGCCCGACGACGCCTGTGGGTTGTTGGCTGTCGAGCTCTAGCACCTGCATTTCGTACGACTAATCCGCGAATAAGGGAAATAAAAGTAAAACGAAAACTATTTTTTGCACCTGCGAAAAGCACAACCGGTTTGTGAGGATGTTTTTGTGGGCAAACAAGTGTAAATATGAACGCTTACCGAAATAGATCTTATTTTCATTGTCTTTTCTTCAATTAAAAATAATATTGTGTTTCCCTAACGTATGCATTACGTGGTACTCTCGTTGATAGGTTTTTTATTATTGTCACTGAATAGTAGAATTATTTCAAAAGAAATCTTTTCGAAATAAACGAGTTTTCCCACACATTTTTATTCTTTTTTTGAGTTTCTGACTTTGTCTTCGTCGAATCATAATTGGTTTGTAGCACGTCAGTAAAACTGAGTATCTTGTAAAAACTAACACTAACTTGTAAAAACCAATTTAATATGCGTTCGTTTACGTTACTATGCTTTTTTCGGATTGTACTTTTCGATTTCACACCGCTTAATTTCTATCCTTGTCTTACACAATCTGGTTTCCAATTGAAAAATCATCCGTATTTCTTTAGGATAATTATACAAAGTTGCGTCACACTATATCTTGCCTGTAACAAACTCTATGAAATGTTTTGGAACTTAACGTTTAAAAAATTTCAAAAATATCCTGTATCGACTTGTTTGGACAAAATGAGCTCAGACGAAGCTACGTTTGCGTATATACGTATGAATATTTTACAATTCAAACCGCTTTACTGCAGGGTCATGACAAAATAACATCTTACATGTCGTGTAATAGAAAACTGATATGTTTTTTTTTCCATACGAGGTTTGTAAACTATTGTTTCTGAGACTTGTAGACTCTCGGATCATATGGACTAATAGACATGTCTTATTTATTTTGGACTATCATTAAATATTCACGCATCCCATCAGTTCATTGACATTCTTAATCTAGAGAAAAGTGAAAAATCTTACGTATTCTGAATAAAATAATCTCGAAGAGTTTTGCAATAAATAAAAGTCTTAAATATTAGCGTTCACAAGAGGTTCCACGGAAACTAAACGCACTGCCTGCAGAATCACCCTTGAGGCCCTTGGCAAGAATGCCCACGGTTTGAAGATGCGAGCGAAAAACATGAGGCGGGCAGCAGGTGCATTGAATTGTCCCAGGCTCACGCGGCCAGAGAGAGAGAGAGAGAGAGAGAGAGAGAGAGAGAGAGAGAGCGCGAGAGACGTTCTCTTTCACGTCGGTCGCCGGCGCTGCGCTGCTGGTCTCAGAGGACTCGGCCGCAGTCGTCCCGCGCTTCTCGTTTCTCCTGAGCAGCCGCCACCGCCGCCGTCACCGCCACCCTCTCTTCTAGCACCTCTGTTGCTACCACTCCCGCGCTTTCGTCCTCGCATGCGCTCCGGAGCTCTCAACACCGCCAAATCCGCCGAAGCCGACACGCCGACACCGACACCGACACCGACACCGACACCGACACCGACACAGACACCAACACCGCCACTGACTTGGAGGACAAAGGCACTAATAAATGCCGCCAATAACAAGCAGCGGCCAGCAACAACGCCTCAAACAACGTCACCAGCAAAAATGTCGCCAACACAGTCATCAACAATGCCGCCAACGGCAACACCGCCAACAACATTACCGCCACCAACAATACCACTAACAACAATACTTCCAACAACAAGACCTCCGACGACAACGTCACCAATAACAACGCCTCTTTCGACACCATCGCCCTCACCGTTTACATCGCCGCAGCCACCGCAGTGCGGCTCTAGGATA
>BOPP01000033.1:5376175-5420991 GCA_017312745.1 Gryllus bimaculatus | reverse complement strand
GTATGTGGTTCAACTAGGCGCTGTTTTATTCAAGCAATGAGTATTAATTCTCTACTCTATCATTACCAATAGGCATATTTTTTTATCAAATACTACCATTCAAGCAGTTTATTGATATTTTTCTTGACACTGTATGCATAAAAGAAATTATTAAAAATATAGTGAAATGCGACTATGGCAGATATCCGGAATAAAATAATATTTCTATCTCGTTCCGGCTTTCTTTCCTATTGTTATAAAGCAAATTTATAAGAAATTAAAAATATTATGTCCATGTATGCGTAGAAGCAGAAAATATATGAATGTTAGTTCAATTCACATTTTATAAAAATATTTTTTTAAAGAGAATAGGTATCGACATTGTAAGAATGATATGATATTTTTAGAGAATATATCCGTAAAAGCATCCGGTTTTCGCAAATCACGATGTGAATAAAATATGGAGGTTGTCAGTCACAGGCGTTGCGAGATCACAAATATGCAGCGTAGCGCTTTCGCGGGCGAGCGACGAAAATTCCAGCTGCGCGCGAGTGAGATGGAAACGGACCACCAGCGCGAAAGGCGGCGACTGGTGGCCAGAGGCTTATCGCTCCCGCCCACGCCCCTGTTCCTCCCTCTCACCACCCGTTGCGCAACCCCCCCCGTCACTCTCTTCTCTCTTCTCCCTCTTTCCATACCCCATCTCAACCCCTCTTCCCCCCTCTCCCCTCCCGTCCTGTCCGCGATACTTTCCCCCCGTCATCACCACCCCCTCCCCTCCGCTCCAAAAAAACCCGCTCCCCGCTAGTTCCCCGCCCCTTCTCTCCACTCGACTTGCGGTTCTGTACCGTTTTAACACCACCCTCCACTTCCTTCCCCTCCCTCGCCCTCATGCCCTTTCTGCAACTTACGCCCATCCCTTGCCCGCTATCTTCTAACCTCATTGCTCATCCACATCCTATCTCTTCTTATCCCGGTTCCACTCCACACCGCGCTTTCCTGCCCCTTCAGGCCCGTTCACTTATCCGTCTCCCCATCCCCAAAGCCTTCCAAAACCCGTGCACCACTCCTCCTCGCCTGTTACACCGCCCGTCCCGCCCGTCCCGCCCGTTCCCCGCCCGTCCCGCCCGTCCGCCCGTCGCCCGTCCCGCCCGTCCCGGCCCGTTCCGCCCGTCCCGCCCGTCCCGCCCGTTCCCGCCCGTCCCGCTCCGTCCCGCCCGTCCCGCCCCGTCCCGCCCGTCCCGCCCGTCCCCGCCCGTCCCGCCCGCCCGCCCGTCCCGGTCCGTCCCACCTTCCTGCCCCGTCCCGCCCGTCCTTTCTCCCAGCCCCTTCGCTACACTCGACAGAACCTGTTCTCCGACGCCTCCACAGCGCACGAGACCGCGTTCGCCGCCGATAACCCACATTCCCAGTACGGCGCGGCTGCGAGGCGAGCCCCACCAGGTCGCCCAGTGGCGCGGCGTTATTGCAGCTGGGCGCGCTCGCGCGGGCGCTGAACGAATTTACGCTCCGTGGACAACCAGCGCCCGACGCGCCTTGTGGTTGTGGCTGTCGAGCTCTAGCACCGCATTTTCGTACGACTAATCCGCGAATAAGAAAATAAAAGGTTAAAAAACGAAAAACTATTTTTGCACCTGCGAAAAAAAGCACAAACCGGTTTGTAGATGTTTTTGTGGGCAAAACAAGTGTAAATCATTGAAACGCTTACCGAAATAGATCTTTATTTTTCATTGTCTTTTCTTCAGGATTAAAAATAAATTGTGTGGTTCCCTAACGTATGCATACGTGTACTCTCCGTTTGATAGGTTTTTATTATTGTCACCTGAATAGTAGAATTATTTCAAAAGAAATCTTTTCGAAATAAACGAGTTTTCCCACACATTTTTATTCTTTTTTGAGGTTTCTGACTTTGTCTTCGTTTCGAATCATAATTGAGTTTGTAGACGTCAGTAAAACTGAGTATCTTGTAAAAAAACTAACACTAAACTTGTAGTAAAAACCAATTTTAATATGCGTTCGTTTACGTTACTATGCTTTTTTCGGATTGTAACTTTTCGATTTCACACCGCTTTAATTTCTATCCTTGTCTTTACACAATCGGGTTTCAATTGAAAAATCATTCCGTATTTCTTTAGCGGATAATATACAAAGTTGCAGTCACACTATATCTTGCTGGCAACAAACTCTATGAATGTTTTGGAACTTACGTTTAAAAAAAATGTCAAAAATATCCTGTATCGAACTTGTTTGGACAAAATGAGCTCAGACGAAGCTACTTTGCGTAATGACGTATGAATATTTTACAAATTCAAA
Source organism: Gryllus bimaculatus (assembly GCA_017312745.1). Taxonomy (NCBI): domain Eukaryota; kingdom Metazoa; phylum Arthropoda; class Insecta; order Orthoptera; family Gryllidae; genus Gryllus; species Gryllus bimaculatus. The sequence goes on along the minus strand of BOPP01000033.1, from coordinate 5,418,699 downwards.
CCGCTTTCTTGCAGGTAACATGACAAAATAACATTCTTACCATGTCGTGTAATATTGAAACTGATATGTTTTTTTTTCCATACGAGGTTTGTTAAACTATTGTTTCTGAGACTTGTAGACTCTCGGATTTCATTATGGACTAATAGACATGTCTTATTTATTTAGACTATCATTAAATATTCACGCATCCCATCAGTTCATTGACCATCTTAATCTAACAGAAAAGTGAAAAATCTTACGTATCTGAATAAAATATCTCGAAAGTTTGAATAAATAAAAGTCTTTAAATATTAGCGTTCACAAGAGGTTTCCACGGAAAACTAAAAACGCACTGCCTGCAAGAATACCCTTGAGGCCCTTGCGCAAGAATGCCCACGTTTGAATATGCGAGCGAAAAACATGAGGCCGGGCAAGCAGGGCATTGAATTTCCCAGGCTCACGCGGGCCAGAGAGAGAGAGAGAGAGAGAGAAGAAGAGAGAGAGGTGAGAGCGCGAGAGACTTCTCTTCACGTCGATATGCCGGCGCTGCGCTGCTTGTCTCAGAGGACTCGGCCGCAGTCGTCCCGACGCTTCTCGTTTCTCCTGAGCAGCCGCCACCGCCGCCGTCACCGCCACCCTCTCTTCTAGCACCTCTGTTGCTACCACTCCCGCGCTTTCAGTCCTCGGCATGCCGCTCCGGCAGCTCTCAACACCGCCAAATCCGCCGAAGCCGACACGCCGACACCGACACCGACCCGACACCGACACCGACACCGACACAGGACACCAACACCGCCACTGACTTGGAGGACAAAGGCACTAATAAGATGCCGCCCAATAACAAGCAGCGGCCAGCAACAACGCCTCAACAACGTCACCAGCAAAAATGTCGCCAACACAGTCATCAAACAATGCCGCAACGGCAACACCGCCAACAACAGTACGCCACCAAACGAATACCACTAACAACATACTTCCAACAAACAAGACCGCCTGACGACAACGTCCCAACCAATACAACGCTCTTTCGACACCATCGCCCTCACCGTTTACATCGCCGCAGCCACCGACCAGTGCGGCTCTAGGATATCCTCCTCCCGTTGCCGAGGCCGCCGCCCGCGACTCGCTCCTGCGGGCCGCAGCGCCCCAGCGTCGCCTCTGACGTCACGAGCCGAACATTCGATGGCCTGATCGACACGCGACCCAAGAGCGCGCACGCCGCAAATAGCGGAGCCCAGCCACCACCACTCCATGCGCCGCCGCGCCGCCCCCGCCCCCAAGTGGCCCCGCCGCCGCCACCGTCACCGCGGCCGCCACCAACCGCGACTGCCGCCGCCAACATACCCCGCCCCCCCGCCCCGCGTCGTCGCCCCACGCCCCCCCTCCTCGCCCGCTGCCGCGCTCCGCCCCCACCCCCACCCCGCTGCCACCGCCACCGCCGCCACCGCGCCGGTAAGACGAGGGCACTCTTGCCGCTGCTGCTTCGCCCGCACTTGCCACGTTCTGCGTGTCATCTCCCGGTCTTCATACCGGCTACGTTTGCTGTCAGCACTGTCTCTGCACTGACTGGGAGGTCCTCGGGTTGGCATCTCAGCGGTGGGTGGTTTTTAACCCTAGCGAGATAGTTATGTCGAATTGAACCTCTCACTGGAGGATAATGAGGATAATACTAGCGGCCGGCTGCTCTGATCGGTAGTTTTCTCAAGGTTTCTCCTACCAATTCCAGGTAACTGAATGAGCAGTACCCTAACAAACGGGTACGAACTGCCCGCAATTTCCTTATACACATATACACACATTTACATGCATCGTGTCGAGAGCTTAGAGCTTGTACTAGCTGGGGCGCGTCGACAAATAGACCGACAGGGAATCTGGATCCCGCCAGAACGCAGTTACCCTTCTCGGAAACCTCCCCAATTAAGCCTGGGTCGGGCCACTCCACCCGCTAAGAGCTACTAGCTTTCCAGGCTAACACCGGAGTCAAATTAAGCGCCAATCACGATGCGCCGGGAGACGTCTCTCCGTTGCCCAGAGTACCGAGCCACTGCCGAGACTGAGCTATGTGCCCGACTGAAGGTATCTCACTCGTGTGAGACCGCCCCAGCGGGGGCGCGGATAAAGGTGAAAGCTTTGGAGATCCTACCTCGAATGCAATCCTCCCGGTAGATCATGTAATTGTGTGAATTATTAGGCCACGCAGGGTATACTCGTACACTATACTCTCGTAGTTCCGTCATTTTTATTCAGCAGTGTCCTCAGTGTTGCCTTACCTCTTCATCCTCGCAGGGATGTGGAATATTTCTCTGATATCGTTTCATCCGTCCGCTTCGTTCTCTCTACCCCCTTCTTCATGACTACCTTTTACGCCCACTCAATTTTTTCCGCTTCTTTAGATTCTCTGCCCTTATTGAAATAGCCACTCTTTTTCTCATGGTCAAATCTTCCCTCTTCGCTCTCTAATCTTTTTCATCCTCTCTGACCTATTCCGGTTGCCTTCTCTTTCTATCCATCCTCTACTCCATCCCTTTCATTTCTACATCGTCTATTTGTCTTTGTGGTAGTCTCCTAATCGTCTTCATCTCATTAGCCATCGCCTCTTTCTTGATCATCAGAGTCTTCATCACCGTCGCCGCTCCGCCTTTTCCGTCTTTACGCTCCCTTAAATCTCCTCCACTCTATCCACTCCACCTACTCACACTGACGTACGTGACTCAGAGCATCAACTAATGTCACTGCAGTGCCTGTGTTCGGGTGGTTTCTAGGGTTTGCGTCCTGGCGTCGGCAGGATGTTCGACACTAGTTGTGGGAGAATTCTCTGGAGAACTCTACTGGTCGGCTGCTCTGATCAGTAATTTTCTGTTCTTTCTCGGATCAACTCCAGGGAATTCCAGAGCAGAACTCTAACAAACGGGCCCCGCGCGATAATTCTTTGCTCTTCCCTTTCCTATCCTCACCACTTGGTTATACACACTTACATTTAAATGCACTACACTGCGAGGCATGTTGGGAGATCAGTCGGGAGCTTGGCACTTGCCCAGACTGGGGTGGTGCCACGCTGGTTGGAGAAAACCTCGCAAGCTACGTGTACGTCGGCACCGAAACTTGTTATCCAACGGGAATAAAACATAGGAGACTAATGACCTTAGCCGTTGATACAGCCGGAATGGCTAATCAATCAAAAATCCAGCAACTCCCACTTTCCTTCCAACCGCACTAGTCCACTCTTTGGCGTCTCCATCTTCTCTGATACCTTTGCGCTCTCGCCATCCTCGCACGCTTTGCATCCTCGCTTCTTCTGCACGTCCCCCTCCCCAGCGCCGTTTCACGTGTGACGTGTCACGTGTTCACGTGTCACGTGTCACGTGTGACGTGACGTCACACTGCCTCTTTCATACATGCGGTGGCGCCGGCGGCAAGCTTTGCACGCTCTTCGCGTTTTCTTGTGTGGATGCGCTCGCGGCGTGGATCTCCGCGGTGCGCACGGCCTTGGTCCCTCTGGCGCCTGTGCGCCTGTGAGAGGCCCGGGCGAGAATTCGATTCGAGCGGCTTTGTCCCTGCGGCTTCGCCAACGAGGCAGGTGAAGGCGCCTTCACTACCTGCAGGGGGCGGAGTAAAATAAGGATGGCGCCCTGCCTGATGAAGATTCCGTGTGGGACATTGTGCTTGACACTGTTGATATAGGTTGAATACTGTGGCTTGTGTTCTGCACTTGTGGGTGTGCGACATCTCTCTTTTTTCTTGTAACTTTTTGTCTCTCTATACAGAAAGTTTTAGAATAAATGTAAATTTCATTTTCATTCAATCTTCGTTTCGTCAATTGATTAAGAGTTGTGGTAAATTTCATCTAACGAAAAAACACATGTCACATTTACTCCTGTTTATTAGGTTATACATCATGTATTGGTGTTTAGCAGGTCACATTCTTACACTTAAAGATGTCTATTACTTGCCGAACGTGGATTTACACTTACTGCTTTAAATAAAATTTGCGGCTGTTGTCGGTCTGCCATTACTTTTAATTTCGATTCAATCATGATAAATTTATTTCTGTATTTCAAATTTATTTATTGTTATTCTCTCCCGTCAATAGAATAATTCTGCGGTATTTCTAAGCCCATTTCATTATATATATAATTTCACAAAATATTTTTGCAAGGGATCCGCAACATTGAAGATCACTTTAAAACCAGCAAAATGAGGATTCATTCAACCGCCTATTAATACAAGATTCACCAATACAAACTTAGCACAGCAACATGTTCTGAGCTGGCGAAGAATTGAGCTTCGAAAGGAATGACGAGCCATTTAAATGGACAGGCATTTCACACTTCCTTCATGCGTCTTCATTTTCTGATAAACTTACACTCTCGGCGCAAGTTTGATCTTCCGGGTACATCAAGTCATTCAGGTGGATGGCTACAGGGGCTATGCAGTACTATTCGCAATGTTGGCCGTCCATAAGCCACGTTGTTTTCTGTCTTCTCCTTTTAGTTCCTGAGAGATGTAGACGTCCTTTTCTCGTTCGCATTTTCGGAGGATGACCCTTCCTTGTTCTGACTTCGAGAAGTTCATTGGCGCCGAGCTGGCAATCACATCTTCCGAACGACGCGTATTCTGAAACGCTGTGTTTTCTGAAACACTCGCAGATGATATTTATTCTTAAGAGATTTATCAGACAAATTCCATTGAATATAATTGGGAGTGCGCATGCGAAAGTGAAACAGCCGATCCTTGGAAGCTGAAGAATGGTCTCGAAACAATCCAAACAGGCATCGACTATCTTCTTAAATATTACGTTGTAATGTTGTGGCATACGTGATACCGTCAGAGTATATTGACAACTTATTTATTCTATTGCATAAATCAAATATAAAATAATAAAGAGAAAATAATTACATATTACACTTTGTTCCGTAAAAGTGGGTATTATAATGTGTATGTATATAAATGAGATTTTATACATACATGAGATTTTATGTATGTATGTGAATGTAATAGAATTTTATATTCGTTGATATATTAAATCGCTTTGGTGTAACGATGTACTATCTTGCATTGTCCCGGGGGATGGGTCATACGTTTACATTAAATCAGGATAAATTTGTTTTCTCTGTTTTACGTATGCATCAGTACATTAATTTTGAAAACGAATTCATGAGAATACGTAATAGAATGTGCTATTACATATTTGGCTATTTTCATTAGTCTGGTTCGTGCTTTTGTGTTCGTTACATGCATGCATACAAAGCAGATGCTATTAAAAATTATTAGTTTAAAAAGTGACGTGTTTTATCGTGACAAGGTAATTGAGTTTTTGGAAATAACTTTAACACAGATGTCTACGGGAATTTGCAGTAACTGTAAGGAATTATACTGATTCATATCGAAAAATATATTGTTTCGCAAACGTTTTGGAGTCTAACATTTGTGAAATTCCTAGACGAAGTAACTTTATTGCTGAATTAGACAAATGTTCTAACGTCCATTTGAATAAATAATAATAATAATAATAATAATAATAATAATAATAATAATAATAATAATAAATGAGAAGAAGAAGAAATGTATTCATTGAATTGTATTTTTCTTGTCCCAATTGTATTTTCATTATAACTGTCATTCTAAATTTCTGTTAAAGGACTACTAGTTGGATCTGATACAAACACATTGTTATGAAAGTTACAAGTTAAAGCTCCAGGAATCGTGAAATGTGATTAATGATCTTTCACGATTTTCCGCACTGGATATCAATATTTATTTCAAAAAAATAATTACGAAAACAGACCAAAATTTATAACATTATTATTCGTACAAGTAATCACGATTTATTTCTACTAGAACGATCTTTTTATCAAACTATGAAAAGGTAATATAATTAAAATAGATTCCACTCTTGGGAGTCGATCAGTTTCAGCAGGTTTCGGGTCTCCCAACCTGAAGCGCACAGTCGACATCGGCTACTGCACTGGACTAGAACTGTGGCATCAAATCCCATGTAAAGACGTGCGTATCGATGCCATCTGATTGTGGCGTGGAATGTTTTCTTCTCAACCAACACTCGCTTCATAAGCGCTTAGTAAACCTATCTGTTTTTGGTGGCTGACATTACTTGACTCAAGTCAGTGTGTCACGAGAAGCAAGAAGCGGAACTGCGCATTTTCTTCTCGAATCCTTTCGCTTTACTAGAAGATCATTGAATTACATTGCGCAATTAAAACGAGTTGCTTTGTGGCTACGCAGAGCAAGATGCGCTGGATGACGCCATGCGGCTGTCGCTTGTTGGGCGTAGGCAGCTGGACATCCGCCCCCACTCGCTGAGTTCCTGCTGGTGGCGGTGGCGGAGCACCGAGCTGAAAAAACAAAGTCAAAAAATTACATTTTTGTAATGTTTTAAAAAAATAATAGAGCACAATGACTTTTAAAACATCTCATAGAGTACATTTAGCACTATCCCTACAAAAAGTGTGAAGAAAAAAAATGTAACTTAAAAATTTAAATTTTAAGTTTTTGAAAAATTTTGTTTTTGATATTTTCTAATATTGCCCATAATGTACGCAATACCGCGCGAAAACTACTAAAATGTTCAAACACAATGTACATGATCTTAATGATAGAACTAACTATGGAAAAATAATTAATTGAAGGAAACATTTCTGCCTTCAATTTTATGATAGCAGCAAGACGCCGAAAAAATATAAACTTTTGAAATTTTTGAAAATTTAGAGTTCTCAGTGAGAAACCGACTTTTGCATTTTTAAAGGTGAATTTTAATTTATTATTTCAAACATTGAACAAAAGTCGTCCTTTTATATAACGGACTAAGCTGGTTCAGCAATGTCGTTCGCTCTGCGGATTCATTTATTGAGCTCGACGAGGTCGAAGCTCCCGACCGGTATCCTGGCATGAGTGGTAGTGTAGTGCATGTTAGTGTAAGTGTGTGTAAGGGGTGAGGGTCGGACAAGGAAGAGATAGGAAATATCGGGCGCGGTCCCGTTTGTAAGGGTTCTATTCTGGCATTCGCCTGGTGTTGATCAGAGAAACCACGAAAAAACTACTGATTGGAGCAGCCGGCCGCTAGAATTCTCCTCCAGACAGCGACTGAACTCGATCTAGCAGACAAGCTAGATTGAAAGTTCTGCCACCGTAGAGACTCGAACCTACGACCACCCGATCAGAGGGACTGCAGTGTCACGAGTTGATGCTCTGAGTCAACTCTCCCGGCTTGACTCTGCGGAAGCTATGACTGGGACTTTCTAGGGTTATCTGAAGGTCTGTCCGTGGCATTCGACACTCATTAGATAGCGAGGTCGAATACAGCTGCTGTCTGGAGTAGAAATATAGCTGTCAGCTCTTCTGATTGGTGGTTTTCCATTGTTTCTATTCTATGATCAATACCATACAAAAGGCCCACTACCTAAACAAACGTGCTGGCTGGATATTTTTATACACTAGTTCCAATTCCATTGCTCTTCCCGGTGTTAATGAGAACAATATTCTAAAGATATTAATATCTAAGTTCGAAGTTGACGAAACATCGACATGTCCACCTTCGTCTAGGATGATATGCCTATCTCCAAAACCCGAGACTTTCCTAGCACGGAATGCTAAGGCGTTTTTGCCTAAGGATTTGGGCGCCCCGGAGAACGTCCTTCTAGAATGGCTTCTGATACAGTCAAAGTGTAAAAACGCGGCTATTTTGTCACGCTGTCTTACAAATCACAAGCAGGCAGCGGGGGCAATGCAATGGGGCGATGGCGGGGGTCGCAGCAGGGACGAGGCAGCGCTGACTGTAACGGGAGCGGCGAGGTGGATACAGTGGGGGCGTGGGCGGTGGTGGGCTAACGCTGGGTAATGGGGGGGGCAGAGGGAACGTGGGCGAGGCGTTTCTGGCAGTGGGATCGGCTGAACCAGGATGGGTTGTGGTGATGAACAGTTGACGGGAGCGGGGGCGGCGGCGGGGACGCCCGCAGCGGGGTGAGGCAGCGTGACGGTAACGGGAGTGGCGAGGCGGAGGCAGCGGGGGCGTGGGCGGCAGTAGAGTGGGCGCTAGTGGAGGGGGCAGAGGGCGGAGCGGCACTGGCGGCGGGGGTGGCTGAACCGGGGGTGGATGGTGATGACAGTGACGGGAGCGGCGGGGTGGCAGCGGCGGCTGGGTGGCGGGGCCGCTGCAGCTGGGTGGGGCGCGTGTTACTGTGACGGAAGCAGGGGCGGAGGCAGCGGGGGCGGAGAGGCGGAGGCGGCTGCAGCGGTCGTCGCCCTACGGCGCGCGCGTCTGCGTCCACGAGGAAGGGGGGCGGGGGAGGGGACGGGAACCCCCAGCCCCCGTCCGCCTCGCGATGCGTCATCTGCGGTCAGTGGGCGCTTGACGCCGCCGCCGCCGCCGCCGCCGCCGCCGCTGCTGCAGCACGTGCCTGCCTCCGCCGCCGCCGCCACAGCCCTGCAACTCACGTCCGCCCGCCGGGCGCGTCACGCGCCTCGGTAATTGACCACGCGATACCGGAAGGCCTCGTTCAAGGGGATCTGGGGCAGTGGGATGCAAGCCCTTGGGTAGGGCGACGCCAGTATTCGTTCCCCGTTGAGTGTTGTTTGAAGTGGAGAAAATTGCTTTTCGGATGGAATCCCCCTATTCACCGCATTGCGTTCGCATTGCGATGGTTAAAATGTGTAGATTTCCTTAGCAAGCCGAGTAGCAAGACAAAAATGGAATTAGTAGATGTCTACCAAGAAGCCCGTTCTCTATAGCTGTTCATTGTGAATAGTTTTATTAGATATAAACCAAACCATTCTGTCAGCTGATTATCGTCGACTCGAAAGGCTCGCCGAAAGGCTTCATTGGGAACGATCTAGAATAGTGTGGTTGGTGATAGGGCGAGCTCTGGGATTGGCAATGGAAATGATCGTTCCCGTTGAAGGTTTGTGTACAAAAATAATACGTAGAATGTAGTGTGAATATAGCCAGGCTGAGCACGCAACGTTCAGATACCTCTAGTGAATAAGTGTTTTCCGGAATGAACACTAATATCAAGACGAATGTGTGCGTCAAGTATTCAATCTTCTTGTACGAGCAAATATTTTTGTTAGTAAAATTTTCTTTATTATAAGGATGGAGGCTTATGTGAATACATATTAAATATGTATTTTGCCATTTGTTTCTTATTGTCCATTTAATTAAACATTATTGAACTTTCAGATTCCCCGTATTGCTTTGTAAATAATCATATGTCGACGATAATCCAAACAAAGATGGAGTAATTACATTATGATTTTCATTTGTATTTCAATTTCATAGTGTGGGTATGCTCCCTTCTTTACATACCTCGAATCTCTATGTTTTGAACAAGACTATGTCCTTTCTGAATCCATTGCAAACAATTAGATCAATTCATGTATGTAATTTGCACGAATAAACTAATGTTTTACTCTGGCTACGCTTGTTCGTAGATGCGTTGCTATCAAAATACTCTCATACGAAACCAAACAAACATTTATTATCAAATATTACAAGTGTTGATGTCATTTAGATCTGAATAACTGTAAAAAAATTATTCATTAATGATCATTGAGGGCAATGGATTGTTTACTCATACTCATCAATGTCATTCACAAATTGGGCATGGGTAAATTCATATAATACTTACAATCTACTACAATACTACAATCCCATGTAATGAAAATCCGGGATTTGATGCTAATTCATAGCGTTTCTTTGGGGCATATTTTCGTAAAGGGGGCAAAAGGTGAAGAATTTGAAGAGGGATCGTGAACAAATATTCTGTAGCATATTTTATGTAAATTTGAGTACAGTTCTAATATACCAGTGTATTTATGATCGGAAGGGTTTGATTTTATTTGACATGATAATTGCATAGTATATAGCATTACATACATACCTCTCTTAATACTGTGTTACTCTGTACGTTTACGAGAAAGTAAAAATATATAATATATAAATAAATACACCTTCACATATCACAGAGAAGGTTATACGTAAATGTAGAATATCAATAAAAGATGCCGACGTCTGCCCATCAAAATGCAGTTGCAATGTAAATGTAATTCTTTCGTAGAAACTATAATACTGGTAACTCCCTATTTATTTTGGATTTCAAAGCGTATTGTGGCAGTGACACGTGTAGAAAGTTCAAGTTGCAGCTCGGAAGTGAGTCTGATATATTTTTATTTTTTTTACTTTCGTGCTAGAAGATTTTTCTGCCTACAATTCTGTGCCGTAATTATTATATTTTTTTCTAACGCTTCCTAGATTTTATTAAATTAAGAATTAGTTTACTCTGAGTTTACAGTCTTATGTCTCGTGTAATCTACTATAGTGGATGGTTAACGCTGCATCTTGGATATTTCATTGGCTAGACTACTTTCATAAGCTACCAATATTATATTTAAAACTTGCCTTCAAAAATTACATTTATAGAGCATCTCAGGCATCTGTTGAAATTAAGTTTCCAACCTGATTTCTGAATTAGCAATCTGTAGACCGAACTCTTATAGTTGCGGAAAGGAAAGTATGAGATATTAAATTTCGGGAATAGAAGGAAGCCCTTTAGAAACGCAGAAGAGCTGATACTAATAATCTCTATGCAACGAGGGAATTTTGTGGGTTCTTGATATCGAAAAATTAGTTGACGACATAACGTGCGTCTTCCCGTCCGTTTCTTCTTCCGTCCGTCCCATTCGACCGCCGGTCTGTCTGTACTTCTGTGGTCAACAGTAGCCTCTAAACCGTTCTGACGATTTTCTCCACAATTGGTACTCCCAGATTAATTTGACCTAACTTGAGGCATCGCAAATTTTAAACGATATTTTAATTTTTTTTGGGGGGGGAGGAGCTGTATTACATAAAGCCTAAACATTTTCAAAAGATTCTCAAAAACGACCACATTTTTGGATTACATTTTTCCAAATTAGAGCGAAAAATGGTGCGTTGTGTCCACACTCTCGTAATTTTCAAAAATGGCAAATGTTACAAATAATGTAATAAAGTATGTGCTACGGTAGCACGATTAAATATTTAAAATGAGTATTAGTTTTACAATAAAATATATTGTTTGTGGATTCCTTAGAATTCCGTGGAAGTTGTGTTTACACCTTTTAACTTTAATGAAGTTGATACCAAATTCACGCACAGTTTTTCACTAAACATATTTCAGATTCTAGCACTCATTGTAGTTATTTTTAACCCGTTAACCTGACCTTTTGGTACAAAAAATTGTGTTTGTGTACACGAAGGAATAGAATTTACGTGAAAAAATTGTTGGTATATTTAGAGAAAAACAACTCTGATATTTTATGAGTATGAGCGTAAGAGCAGAATAGGTCGAGAAAATCCGGGGCTTGGTAATGGGAGTGGCGTAAAGCTGGCAGGTTGCGAATTATCTGCAGTGGAAATGGTTCCGCGTTCTCTCGCTTTCCACGAGAGGGATCCCTCCGTGGCGTGACCGTTCGCAGCACGCGAGGGGCTATCGCGAGCTGCCAACGCGGGGACGTGAGCAATGCACGGGGGCAACGCGCGCCAAACAGACGCTGCTTTCATCGCCCGGAACGACTGAGATTAATCGGGCGAGGCGATACCGGGGGAGAAAAACAACAAAAAAACGTGTTTCTTAACCCTTCGAGTCTGTTTGGCAGACATTTGTGACCCAAGGCGCAAATAATGTTTTGCTACACTGAAAATTATTAACATAAACGTTTGATTTTAGATATGCTACTTATGTCCAGTTTTACATATTTCGTAATCTTTTCAGTTTTTTAATTTTTTGGGGGGTTGGAAGTAATTTGATTTTTATGCGGTTGGGGTCATAAAGATCACCAAACAGATTCCACGTCTAAATGTTAAGTACAAGTCGACAAACGTGTCCGTTTCTCTCTTATAATATTATGTTATGGTTTGTGAGTGATAATATGTCTTATTATGAGATGGTAGGCCTGTTTCAGTCTCATAATGGTAAGATAGAACCTATGATTAGATATGAGGATATGTCAGAATTGTTTTTGGAACTAATATTATTCTGTGTTATTTAATACGATATAGTAAATAAAGCTGTACTTTCTCAATTAATAATATCCTACGTCGTCCGTGTACATGAAGTAGTTGTGAAATATGGGATAAAACATTTGGAGTCAATCTTGACCCTAAATAAAACCCACAAAAGTAATGTCGAAAGAGACGAAGGGTTAAGTAGAATTTATAAGTATTTGTTGATGTGTACTATATTAGTTTTACACTTTAACTCATAACTCAAGTTTCGTTGATAAGAAAAATCTTGGGCGTTTCATTGGAAGCGCGCCACAAATGGCTACAGTTTTTTTAGAAGCAGCATCTGATAATTGAAAACTGCTAGCAACTTCAGGAAGACACCAGTAATTTGTTTCACTTTGTTCTACAAGTTTTGTATGTTCTTCGAAGTTATGTAATTATATTTAACTATAATCTTGCGATATGACAAAAAGGTCAATATTTATTTTAGTCGACAATTACGTAAAAAATGTAGGATTTTTTCCCCCAACGCAATGTTGTTTTTACGAAAACAATATTATTGATACTCTCGAAATCAAAACATTTCGCTTTAAATACCGTGAATTGGTAACATCCTACGGTGCTCGTTGGAAAATCTATGGAGGCCAGACATAGTACATAATATCCCTCAATTAAAAATTCTTTAAAACAGTTTCTCATACAAATTTGGAAACGATCATGTGACCTTTTGTTTCGCATCTACGGAGTGAAGAATTTACTCGGTGGGGACCAATTAGCCTGCAGTCTTTAGTAGATTATGATTCACAAAGCGGATTTTGAACTCCAAGGTACCGTAATCAGACGTAACTCCAGTTATAAGAAGCTAAGCATGCGTATGGATTTTCTTTAAATAAAGTTTCGTTTAATTAACAAACCAAGTAAACTTAACAACCCAAGTAGTTAGTACTCACCTGCTTATCCATAACGTGACAATAATTCCAATTTCAAAGAAACACATCATATTTGTAGCTTTATTTTTGCACAATATACAAACTATTTTTTGTAGGCAGCTAAAATAAATAATTATGAACATTTCCTTCATAGAATTCAACAAGCATTCAACTTCAAGGTATTTTACTTTTGTTATTAAAGTTATTCCTTGAAGCCGTCGAAATCTGGTTTCAAACTATGCAAAAGGACCACACACCTAAAACGTTAAACATTCTATGTTTATCTGAAAAGGAATTTCAAGGAGAATGCCATACTGTCGAATTAACGAAGAATTTAATTTTTTACTTAGAATTAAAAGTCCACCTTTATACAACAAGTAAAAGTTACGAGTGGGAAGAATAGACAATTTGCCCAGGATTTTTCTAGTTGAGACTCTCATCTCTGCAAGTGTAGGTCATTTTTATGACACTGTGGGTGTTCTCGAAATTGCAAACCTTACCAATATTTTTTTTCTACTTTCAGAGGGGAATTCTTTCATCTTGAGATGCATTTACATGCATGGGACTTTTAATTAATATCTTCAGTTTCCATATTTTTCATTCCAGTTTTGGATCCAAATTGACTAAAAATATGAACTCAATAAGCAAGATAAATAGAAAAGGCTGAAAAAGAAACCAGGCTTCAGTGGCAGAGAAGGCCCTTGACATCTGTCAATCAGCGAAGAGTGCAGTTCGTTTCGTGGCCTCGACTGAAACTCGCGGAGAAAACCGTTGATATGAAAAATATTAATTTGATACGCAATTTAAACATTAAATATTCATGAATTCAATCAAAAATACTTGTTGTGTTTCGGCATATTAAATGGGGATCTGCATATTTATCGCGGATGCTCTTATGGCAGTTAGCGTCGCATCGGCACGGTTTCACGGAAGTAAATGCAGATAAGAGAACCTCATTTCAAGGTACGTATTAATTACGTAAGAAATTATTCAATTTGAGCTAGCAGTAGCGCAAAGCTGGTCATGATATGAATATTCCAGCTATTAATAACTGTAGTAACATGTGATGTTTGTGTTCTCTGCAAATCTGATAATTTTCTCTTCATTTCTTTTCGAAATAGAGTACATTTTTTTACAAACTAAGCCACTTCGTTTCTTTTTCTGATTCCGGTGCAGTGGATTTCTTGAAGTTCTTAGTTATTGTGGACACCACTCGGTAGCTTGATGTGATATCAATTACCTCCAACCTTCTCGTGAAGTTACCTGATAATTAATGTAGTTTTTTAATTCTTGATCCCTTGAAATATTACCGCCGGAAATAATAAATTCACCAATAATAGTAGTGGAATAATTAATGTTATGCTGTTAGAAAATAGGTCACAGCAATGTAATTAAGAACTTAATATTTAGATAATTATCTTTGTAATTTATAATTCTAATCGACCTAAATTATGTTCATGGATTCTCGCTTAGCGTTGTCATTAGATCTAATGTCGTCAACATTTTTGTCTGTTAAATATATTGTTGTTTGTATAATGAAGACTTGAGATAATGGTCTATGAACTGACATCGGAGGAGACAAAGTACGAGATGCAACAACAGGTAACCAGGTATTGGGAAAACGGGATAGGGGTAATTTAAGCCGAGTATAGCAATAGCACACTTAAATGTACATTCACCCCCATACGACTAAGCTAGTTAAGTATGTGAAGATGATAATAGTGAAGCTAATGGATACAATTAAGAAGAAAATTGTGGATGAATAAGGTGAAGAAAAGATGATGGAAAATATGAAGGAAAATGTGATGAAGAAAAAGAAGACAATGATGAAGATGATCAAGACGGTGTTGAAGAAAATGATGAATTGATATATATATATATATATATATATATATATATATATATATATGCATTTTTTTTTGAAACGAGGTGACAGACGACTGTAATTTACATACAATGCAATTATGTATATTTATTCTTCCAATTTTTGGAAACTAGTCACGAGTCAACCGCCGCACCCTTATTGAGGTTGCTAGAACTTGTACCAGTAGGGTGCTCTAGAGGTTGCAGCCCTTAAAGTTTGAAAAATGATGAGAAAACAAAAAAATGCAACAGATATGACAAAAGTGATGAAGATGAAGAAGACTCTCACCCTCTGATCCACACAAGTTCAATTTGCTCTCACGCCTTACCACATCCCTTTCATTTTTTTTGTTGTCTCATAATTTTTCAAACTTTAAGCGCGACAACCTCTAGAGCGGCAAGAGTTCTGGCAACCCCAATGAGGGTGCGGCAGGCGACACGTGGTGTCAACGTGCTATGTTGCCGAAGGGGAACAGGGAGTTCGGGGACAGGAAGGGCACGGCTCGCAATGATTTATCCGCAGCCGCCGCTGTCCCGAAAGCCGGGGCTCTCGACGGCGCCTATATTTCACGGGTAATTTGCCACGCTTATGAGCTCTGCTGCAGGTTCCTGCACTTCCTACAGTATTTAACTGCTGTGCCGCCCGGTGACCGTCTCTAGAGGGAGGGTGGCGAGGGGGGAGTACTGCGGGTGCAGGGCAGCTGGTGAAGTTTGAGAGCGGTCAGAGGAGG
Organism: Gryllus bimaculatus; assembly: GCA_017312745.1. Classification (NCBI taxonomy): domain Eukaryota; kingdom Metazoa; phylum Arthropoda; class Insecta; order Orthoptera; family Gryllidae; genus Gryllus; species Gryllus bimaculatus. The sequence continues at coordinate 5,403,205 of BOPP01000033.1, read as the reverse complement.
GAAACATTGCGAGGGTAGAGAGTGAAGAAGGATGAGAGAGGCGTAAAAGTTTATGGACAGTGAGGGTTGAAAATAGGGGAGAAAAATACAATGGTATTTTGCAATGGTAAGGTTAGTGATGCTTGTGTTTTAGAGAGAACTGAAATAGAATTCATACGGTGAGGTGCATTTCTATGCTGGTGGCCCGAAGACTCCATTAGGCGCCTAGTGTAGACAGCCACTAGCAATCTGCGATTTTAGAAGGCTATAAATACAGTAGTATTCTCTTCATTGTTAAGCAGTTTATCCAAAATGCATGCCGGTCGCCCAATTCATTATTCAGTTTCATCAAAGCTTCACCCGCTTTGACACAATTTCAGAGTACACCATATTTGACGTTTGTCGTGTGAAAAGATATACTAATGTTCTTCTTTCCCTGAGTGAGGCATGTCTGTCACAGTGAATCCGCATTCCAACTCGGGACCATCTGCACGAATCTGAAGGATCTGAGATATATTTCCACTGGCCGTTGGTATTTACTCAACACACGCTTCTTGAGCACTAACGACGTGAGTATTGCCGAGAAGCAGAGCAACTGAGCAGGCAGTTTACACTTGGGATGGAGAACTCAATTCCATTCGCGGATCTCGTACTAATAATTAGGGTGTGGTGCATCGACGGTTCTTTTTGCTCCGTCAAATGGTGGCCCTGTATAACGATTCTCACTCCCTTCATTTTATGTCATACCTACGATTAAGAGGTGTATGCCAGTTCGGATGGTCGAGAGCAGAGAAGATGAAGTACTAGTAATCTTAACTAAAGGACAATCGTGCGATCTTTCCTCATCTTTGTCCCTCCTCTCCTCTTACACTGATAGTTACACTTCCACACTACCACAAATGCCGGAAGACGAGTCTGACGCTTAAAGCCCATCTCACTTGGAGAAGATACGCCTACCTGTGATACATTGTGATGGAGAAATCCTTGAGAGACGGGGTCTGGCAAACGGAAGATACCCAAGAAAATCTACTACGAAACTCAATTATCCGCCACAAATTCCACTGATCGACAGGATATAAAGTCCTGTATCGGGAGGTGGAAAGCGCGAGAGCTGACCACTTCCCGCACGGGCACCAGGGGTCGCCCCGGCAGTTGGCGGCAGAGCGTGCGGCCTCGCGGCCACCAACTAGGTTGGGATGGGAGGCTGCAGCAAGTGCATCACAGCTGCCCGGCGACAGCGCCAACGATGACCGGGGCCATTGCGTCACCCGTTGCCCCTCCGCCCCGCCCCGCCCCGCCATGCCCCCCTCTGCCCGTCCCGTCCGTCCTCCCACTCTACCCGCCACTCCCGTCCCTTTCCGCCACTGCCGCTCTGCCACGGCCCTTCCCGCCACACCCTCTGCCGTCCTTAAAACGCGCCGCCTGCGCTCCCCGCCTGCCTGCCGTTCCCGCCCCTGCCGCTCCCACGTCTTGTCCCGTCCGCGGCCCGCCTGCCTCACTGCCACCGCCCGTCGCCTGAGCGTCCGACTCTCCCACCCGCCTGCACTCCCCGCCCGCCTGGTTCGCCCGCGCCGTCGCACCGCCGTCCGTTCCTGCCCATCCCTTGCCATCCCGCCGTTCCCTGCCCGTCCATTCCCCGGCGCCCGACCACCGCCGCCCCGTCCCTCTCCCGCCGGCCGGCGTGGTTCAGTGCCCGCCAATCGCCGGCTGCGCCGAGCGGCGCTTTGACCAATCAACTGCGGCGGCGGGCGCGCAGTAGCGTGGTCCCGAGGGTTATACGGGCATTCGGCCCGCGCGTTACTCATCGCCGAAGCACTTTGCGCTGCGTCGGTGACATTTGCATCGCCGCTTGTAGCGGTCGCGGTCGACAGTGGACCGCGTAACACATGCGTTTCACTTCACGGGATTGATAGAGCATTGCACGATGCAATAGTGGTCAACAATATTTGCGCATCTCTCTGTATATGAAGACCAAGGCTCCGATGCCTGAATTGAAGGGAATTTCAAAAGTACGTATTGGTCATGGAGTAGGCTGCAGAGCTTGTTGTCGGAGAGATCTGACGACGCTCCTTCACCCATTAATCTGCGCATATCAAATGGAAGGGGATTTCTAGACGTCCAGACCCGGAGTGGTTTTTCTATCTTGTTTAATGAAAGGAATTATTGTTCATCGTTATAACTTTTATTAATAAGTCTTTATGATCCCCTTAGATAGTTTCGTCTTTCAACCAATTAGTTTTCAATCAAACTTTCATTCAATTAAGCGTCTAATCGGAAGTTTATAAAAAGGAGTTGAAGCCGTTGCCATATCTTAATAGCTTGTAAAACTGTATCCGTTATGTAAATTGAAACTTCGAATTATAATGCCATTATTTTCGAATCCACAGTTGTTCTCTCCCCCGTCCTGCTCTGCTGAAATCCAGACTTGGGTTTGAAAGTCCAAAGTTAGTCAAAACTGTAATTGGTCACAGCATTTAACCTTGAGCAATGAAAATACAGCCGTTTGCGAATATTATGTAACACTGTATTTTGAGACTAGTGGAAATAATGAAGACGTTCATGATCACTCATAGTTTGGACGAATTGTTAATGAAATGTCTTTTTTTTCAGCTTTAGAACAGTATCCGTTTTGCATTTTTTATCGATTTCGACTATAAGTATTGATGTACTGTTACATAATTTAACTCAGTTTTCGACTGGTTTAATCGATTTCAATGTACTTGCTTAATGTTAGGAGATGCAACAAAAGGATTAATTCACAGAATTCTGATTAGCCTTTTCAATTTCTACCTCATATTTTGGAAGCCAGCCAATGTGAGTACTAGGTATCTTTTCGTTCTTCTGACGCCAATTCGGGATTCTCACTTCGGCAATTTCCGCAATAAATAAAAAATAACAACATTTTCTTTTAAGAACACTCCAAACCCAAATGTTTGAAAGTTGAGTTCACTTGACAAAGGTAGAACCTCAATACGTCAGACATATCCAAGAGCTGCAAGTTATTCATCGAAGTGGTTTTCATCAATTTTATTACGTTAATTTGTCTTTGTTTTTAGGGATTTTAAAGGTATTAAGGCATATTATTGATCATGTTTTGGCGATGTTTTAGATCACAGACGCCGTCCCGTACTTATTAAATAGGCAAAGAGATCATTTACTAGTCTAATGGTGTAACATAAAATAATATATTATTTTCCCCTTTACTCAACTTTGCTCTGCCTCAGTCCGCCGGTCCCCGTCGTTCCGTCCCGTCCCGTCCCTCGTCCCGTCCGCTCCCGTCCCGTCCTCCCGTCCGTCCCTTCCGCGTCCGTCCCGTCCGTCCGTCCCGCCGTCCCTCCCGTCCGTCCGTCCCGTCCGTCCCGTCCGTCCCTCCCGTCTCGTCCGGTCCCGTCCCGTCCCCGTCGTCCGTCCCGCTCCGTCCCGTCCGATCCCGTCCCGTCCCCCCCCCGTCCGCCTCCCGTCCCGCGCCGTCCCGTCCGTTCCGTCCCGTCCCGTCCGTCCGCGTCCCGTCCGCCTCCCGTCCCGTCCCGTCCGTCCCGTCCGTCCCGTCCGTCCCGTCCGTCCGTCCCGTCCGTCCAGTCCGTCCCGTCCCGTCCCGTCTGTCTCGTCTCGTCTGTTGCTTCGTCTCGTCCCGCCCGTCCCGTCCCGTCCCGTCTCGTCCCGTCCTATGGCCCGGACTGGATCTTTCTTAATTCGTCCTTCCCGCCGTACCTTCATTCCGCGCGATTCGCGTCACTTGCGCTCGCGATTTCACCTGCCCTTGAACTGCCGTGCCCCCCCCCCCCCCATGTCGACCCCGTCCGCACCGCTCCAACGCAATCTCTTAGCACATGAATGTAGTGCGGGTTGCATTAAAACAAATTTTGTGACACTTGTTTGGGGATCACATTTTATTGTTCCTCAGAGTGAATGCCAAGCTCCTATTAAGTCACTAATTTAATCTTGTGACTGACGAAGTCGGACCTGCGTAGGTAAAGCGACAATTCGCGTATCGTATTCGAATATCTCTTAATGTTGCGTCATCCACGGAGAAACAATTGTGTTTGTAAAACTGAAAATATATTTTGCTCATCGCTGTCTTTGTCCCAACGTTCTCTTCGAATGGAGTAATGAAATAATCCTATGAAGTAATCGAATGAAGTAATCAAGCTATTGAGGTGCACACTCAATAACGATTAGTACATTTGTTAAAGCAGAACATATCCGAGACTGAACGGCCTTGACCGCAGTTATTTGCAGCCGACCATACCTGCTGTTATATTTGAGCCGTAAACGAGTGCTGGCAACACAGAAATATGGTATAATTGCGGGATGAAATTTATGGAAAGGTGTTGAAACGCAGAATTAAATTGTAGCGCATGAAATTACAGAAGCAAAAATCGCGGGCTAGTAGGGTTGAAGGGCGCTGCTCGAGTTAGTGATGTGGGTCAGCGCATAAGCGATTGGATAATGAATGCTCCGTCGGAGTGCATTCCAGCTCGTTAGCGTGGGGGCTGCGAGGAGCCATTCGCATCGCAAATGATTCATGTAGGGAGGCCGTGGCAGGTCGTAGAAGTACTTTGCGGTGTTCGATTATACGATCCCTTGCAAACGGAATGCGCGTGCTCTGGTAATAAATTTATAATCTTTGGCGCAGGAATCAAATGAATGTTAATTTCATACTATGATAAGTCGTAAGAAAGTGAAAGAGATATGACATTGAATGTTATCACCAAGATCAGCTAATCATGAAACTGTCTTATTTTAATTGGACGCTTATTCAGTTACATACATATTCAATTATGCTTGTAATTTATAGCTATAAAGTAAATTTTCTACTATTTTACACCTTAAGTGTAAGAGATAAATCCGGCGGTACACGCACTAGTAAAAATTGTTCGAGCAAGCGCGGTGATCTCTCAGATGCATCAATTAAATTTTAGCCTATATTGCTTCTCAAACGAACTATTGATTGTTTTAACAAAAAAAAACCACATTAATACATTTACTAACATCGAAATTATAAAACTTCATTAATCAACAGTATATATCAATAATAAGAACAAGTTTTACTCTAAAAAGGTGTGACAGTTGTAAATTATACTACACGTTCCGGCTTGCAATATGCTGAACTGCACACGGTTTGATTGAAAATATTCTGGTAACGACTTTGTTAATCGTATTGGTGTGAAATAGAAGCTATGACATCTGAGAACAATAATAGCGAGGTTTTGAGAAGGACGGTGTTCTCAAAAATTTTTATGAGACTTCTCAACGGAAGAACAAATTAGTGTTCTGAGAGATCGACAGTGACGTTTCGTTAACTCGAACTTCGGTTAGTACATTTCTCAATACTTGGAATTTTATCATTTCTCTTTATTGTATCTATTCGTAAAGTTGATCTTAAGACGTCTCTCTTTATGTCTCAAAATTTCCAGGCTCTACTGTGATGTAGAAGTAAAAGACGATATTAACAGAGACAGGCAAACAGAAGAATCTAGAGTTATAATAGTTGCGGGTATTTGATAAAGTAATAAATACGTTTGAAGTAGTTTAGAACGATATTACACCTAACGAAAATTGCGCTTAAATCAATGGATATTTGTTGAGTTTGGTGAGGTACAAGAGCAGATCAAGCCAAAACAGTGGGCGTAGGGCCGCGGACCAGGATCAGCGCACGAGTTGCATGTATCATGCGCCATACTTCTAGCTAGTTTTGTTTAATCCTTTAATCGCTACGAGCCGGCCGACTATAAGTCAAGCGTATTGCGTCAAGCTTCTCCCTGCGAGCCCCGTTTTGAGTTGATCTCGCTTGCACAAATATTTCGCGCAAGACATCTCAGTTATCAAACAGTGCTAGCGATGGCCGAAAGCGCGTCAGCACGAGCAAACTCGCGGCAAACTCGAGACTCCCGGGACATCGTGGTTCCGCGTTCGATCTCATCCGGAGGCTCTTAGTGACAGTCGGACTGAGCGTAATAACTCGTCCAGAGGCTACCACGCATCGAAATATTTTACCTATCAACTCCTCTAGAGCAGTCAGGAGGTTAAGACTACGTTCGTGGCGGTTGCGTTGCGCCATTCTGAGAGAGAAAACGTCCGAGGGGATGGCGGTAAAGTCAGACGATCCCCCTGACATTCTCCTGGACACAGTTCGCTGAATCCAGATCGTTGGGTAGGCCTGTCCCAGAGCCACCTTTTAACACCATCCGTTAGATCATTGGTTAAAGAGGAGTTTCTCTGAGAAGATACCACTTTGACAGGTCGGGAAACAAGAGGACATCATGCAGGACGATGCCATTTGTGAGAGATACTGATGAAGACATTTGCTAACTGTAAAATGACTGATAAAATTGACACTGACAAAATCGAATGCATGGACACGCAGTTATGTTGCCAAGCCGTAGCTGTCAAAGCGGTCCCTTCTTATAGTAATCTCTCAATATGAAAGTGGTTTATATGGGTCATATGGAGACTATGTGGCCCCTTTGGAATCTGTTGTAACCTCAAGGAGCCTGTGGTGAATCTCTTGGATCTCCCGGGGGTCGTTTTGGAACGATCCCTAGGATGAGGTCAACGAAAAACAAAAAAGTCGGACTGAGAGCTTACAGAGTAAAAAGAAAGTTTGGCAACCTGTGATTTAAAGAAAAGGAACCACCCTAATCGAACGAAGCTGCCCCCACTCCACCACTGCTCAGCGCAGTCACGCGCGTCGTAAACAGAGATCACCAGCATTGACGTTTATCGAGTGAAAAGATATACTAATGTTCTTCCTTCTCTGAGTGAGGCATCTCTGCCACAGCCAATCCGCATTCCAACTGGGGACCATCTGCACGAATCAGAAGGATCTGAGATCTCTCTCCACTGACCGTTGGTATTTACTCCACACGCACTACTTGAGCACTAACGACGTGAGTATTGCCGAGAAGTCGGGAACCCCGACCTTGGCCGAAAGGCAGTCAACTCATCCGAGCGGCACGGCCTATGAAATCCTATTATGCTAAAAGTGCCGCTGCGTCAGCGAGAGGAATTGGGGGGGGGGCGCAGGAGGGCTGGAAGCCGAGCCGTCGTCGCGTGACTCACGCAGCGTCCGAGGCCCATGCGGCGCAATGCCGCGTGACATGCGCACGCACGCGCCCTCGCTGGGCCTCGGTTTTTCGCGGAGGAGACGGAATGTTTTTGAACGTTTTCTTCCAAACCCATTCCTCGCATTAAGTTACAAAATAATAAGATCGTTCAGGGCCGAATCCCATTCTGTAGGTGGTAGAGCCGAGAGATGCGTGTTGTGTCGGTTGGAATCCCGCCCAAGTCACGAATGTTTGCTTGCAATATGTTGCATGGTGGCACTTATTCGAACCACCATTTAATCCCAATATTACCCAATTCCTTCTCGGTCTTGTCCGCACCTGAAAGTGGTATGAATGTGTCTGCCTCGGTGCCAGTGGGGATCAAGCTTCGTCGTGAACCGTGAGCGCCACCTGACCGCCCCCAAACCTCCCTGCCAGTAATAGGATTCTAGCGCCGCCGAGGTAGTTACAATGAAATGCAACTTCCTAGGGTAAACAATTTACAATATTATCATAGTATGTGCTTCTTTTTTAGCTCTCCCTTTAGAAACAAAAAATATACAACTTTTATATAACTCTACACTAGCGCTAAATTCATTACGTTGTTTTATACTTAATGAATATGAATGATGCTAGTTTACTGTTGAAATCTTGTGATGAGGGTTTTTTTCTGGATAGTTAAAATTAGAAGAGATTTTTTTAATACCATTGTTTCCTCTTTCATTACTTCATCATTGATTTATTATTGTTTCTTGAATGCGCTGACTGCTTTACCAAGAGCGAATCCCATTCATCGGAACTCACATTTGTTCCAATGTACAAATATCAGAATGTGTGAGAAATTACAAAACAAAAAAATACCTTTCAGTAAGGAAAATGATTTTCTTTTTTGGTATGTCCTGCGATATTGTATTTTAAAGGTATAAATTTCGAGAAACAAAAAAGGACTAAATGACGAAAAATGGATATACACGATAAATGGAAAAGTTGTTTTCTTCTTACTTTTTTTTATTTTTCTGTATTTACATTTCGTTTACAAAAATAATAGATATTAAATAGTTAAATAAATAGGTAAATAACAAAATAAAACCCTAAATGTGGCGATGTCGAGCGCGCTGTAATCGGCCGCGCTCCCATTTGCCGCAGGCGGAGGGGCAGGGGTGGGGTGGGATGGGGTGTGGAGGGGCTTGTCAAACAGCGTTGGAGGGGGCGGGGCCCCTTCCGAAAGCCCTTAGTGCCCACTCGAGCGCTGTGGGGGGACGGCGCCGCGGTGGAACAGCTGTCGGGCGCCGGAGGGCCTGCGCCCTGGTGGTCGCGCGGCGAAGCGCCGCCTGCCGACGCGGAGACGTGGCTTCGCGGTATCGAGGCGATCCGCTGCGGTCAGCCTGCTGATCGACCAGCTCTGGTCGATCGAGGACCTTCCTGGTGGGCGCAGCGGTTTCATGGGAGGTTTTCCCCCCGGATTTTGCCTCATTTCTTCATTCCACCACAGCCCCGTGAGCTTTCGTTTTGTCAGTCATGCCGTATTAACATCTACGTCACCGATCATCAATCCATCAAAACTGTTCAGATACGCGCGGATCTCCGGAGAGAGAAATGAGGGAAATTTCCCACCCTAACATTTTTCAGTATCTATTAATTTGAACTTGTGACGAGACTTTCAAGAAAAATATTATCCAATTATCATTTAAACGAATAAAATCGAATCGCAGAATGAGCTGAGTGTAGCAATGAGATCGACATATTATACAAATTCTTTCTCCCCCATTCTCTGAAATGAATGAAGGCCCACACATAGTAATTTATTCATGTAGAGATAATTAGAGCATTATTAGACATAAGAGGAGGCGCTCCTCAAAGTTTGAATCACACTGGTATTGTCTAATACCCTCTCTGAGCCCGTTCCTACTCGCAGTTCACACGTCCCCGTTCGGTTTGCACAGCTGCGGAGCCGGGAGGTGCTCCGTGTTACAGTATCCCCCACTGGAGCAGGGGCGGCCCAGGCCCCAGCTGACGGAGCGGCAGTGGGCGCCGGAGGGTTTGCGAGGCAGTGCGCCGTGACGTCGCCGTGAGCCAAAGCGAGACTCATCCCGAGCACATTATGGCGTCCGCGGTTCGCTCGAGACATCGCAGCCACTCGCGCGTTCTGCGCTTCGCCGATTCTTTCGCCGCGCCGTATTCTTTGCGCGGATCCTTTGCGCTTTCTCGGTCGTCCTACCCACCCTCCGCTTTACCTCTGCTTCCGGTCGTAATATTCCCCTTCGTGTCAGTCGCTGTTCAAAACGTACTTGATGTTTAGTATAATTATAGTGATGATAATAGTAATGATAATAATAATGATAATAATAATAATAATGATAATAATAATAATAATAATAATAATAATAATAATAATAATAATAATAATAATAATAAATATATTTACGACTTAGTAGCAGCAGACCTTAGTGCAGACTGTAGACATGGTTGTATTAGTGATCGTCATCCTTCATCCCCCATCATCATGCTATCATCTCATAATTCACACCTCAAGGCCTAACAACCTTTTTCGTACTGAAGGATACGTTTATCTCTTTAGTACATCTTACTTCGTTTAATTCTTTCGTTCACAGTATTTCCAGACTCTGTAATTGCTGTGCCACTTTAATTCCCCCCGCGTCATAGAATAGCACTTTGCTTTAACGTCTGGCGGTACTAGTTTCTGTGAACGAAGTTCACGTGTGCTGATCCCCCTTCTCTGGAAAATTCGTCGTTCCACGCAGTGTTACATCGCATTCTCTTCGATCGCTTTGTAACATCTCATCAAATTTAGTGTTTTCGTTCCTCTCGTCGGGTCGAACTACGGTCCCAGCTCTATGAATTAGCCTTCGTTGCCGCCATCGTTAGCACCTGCGCTTCTGGTTTCTCTCTAAAGTGCGCTCGAGGCAGGCCGCTCGAGAGCCTTCGGGTCTTCGCGGGCCAATGGTTGCAGTCGGTCTCGTTTCCACATGCTGTTAGATGAGCCACAAGACATTTTTTTAAAATAAATTCGTGTTTTTATTTGAACATGTCTCCTTCAACTGAATAAAATGTAAATACAGCCCACTTCTCTCTATTATATTTCTTTTGACCTCATGAGCTACTATTTCCATTTTCATGTCTGCTCTACACAGGGGATCAAAAATATGAGAACACTGACGGTGAATATATTTGGAACAGGAATACGCACGGCTGTGATTCTTACTTGCCTTTTCACTTGAATGTATTGTTACATGTTCTTTTCATTACGTGTGTTCAAAGCGACCTCCATTAGCAGCTAAATAACATCGATGCCGCTGAACTATTCAGAGAGTGTATACATTTGTTTGGGCCTCTCTGTATTTCTCACACTAGCTATCGCCGTGTATGCTTTCTTTATTCACAACATTTCCACCTCTTTCATGTGGATGCTTCGCGGAAAGTTCATTTTTTAGGTTTCAACGCAAACCCTTTCGTTTGAACGTGTGCATGTGTACTCGTAACCGCTTTACCTACGCCGCCCTCGCCGCGCCCGCGACTACAGCGTTCCGCTCAGGCCTCACATCGCCTCCTTTCGACCACCGCGTAACCATTCACATCAACTCCAGCATTTTCGTGGCTCTCGCCGTTTCGTGCCGCGGTCCCCGCTCTCTGAAACGACCTCTACAAGCGCCGCCGCCCGCCGCAGCGTCCCGCTCTGCTCTCTAGAGAGCGCAACGGGTCCGCTGGAGGGCCTTCGGTTCTAGGGTCGCGAATGGTCGCGGCACACTCTCCTTCCCACCGTTCGCCCGCGCAAGTGTTGCCGGCGCGGCGCACAGTTGTACGAAACGCGGAAAGCAAGGCCAAAAGGCAAAATCTTATGGACAAAAGTTGGTACCAATAGCTTCAAAATCCGAATACGCCATCGTAGGTAATTTTTTTATTAGTGAATCTTCTTTATAATTGTTAATAATTGTTGTAAGTATTTTTTTACAACTAAATACATTTTTATTCAGTTATTAATTAACAAAATAATTATGTATGTATTATTAAAAAAGAGGATGTATATGAAGAGATACCAGACAGAGGAACCTCCATTTTAAACTTTGGGAAAAGTTATTAATTTGAAATATTGTGCTGGTAGACACATGTATTTTTCCAGCTGACTAGGCCGGCGCTAAAGGTGAAGTTTGATTCGAAATATAAAAGCTACTATAAACGACAGGCCTTTACACCAGAAGAATTCAATAGCCCTAACATTACTGTAGCCAACCTACTCGTTGAAATTCCCTAACGAGAATTTTTTTTTTTTGTTTATGTCCAGCTTTTTAGGATTTCGCCCCACTGTGCGGCGGCCGAGGGCTCTCCCCGTTCTTCGGCTCCCACGCGAATGCTGCGCGTCGGTGCCTCGCTCGCGGGGGCTTTGCTCGTGAGGGTTGTTTAAGAGGCTTTGGTGCGCTACAAAAGGTGTTGCGATCTCCAGTTAAAAGTTTGTTACGGGACTCGTAAATATTTATTTCCCCACTATTCCCACGGCCTTGCGGAACAAGAGATTGTTGCAACAAAACATTTGATAAACGCACAAAGTGATTGTTTCACTTGTTTTAACCACCAAATAATTGTAATTAGTCGATTGAAATTACTGAGAAAAAATATTGCCCTGTCAATCAAATAGAACAAGCAATACTGAAATGAAATCATAACATGAAAGATATTGGATTCGTGGTACAATGAATCCAATGTTTCATGTGCATTGTACATTGGTACAATGAAAGCCTTATGCAACTTGTTTTACCACATAGTGCACAAGAGGGCTAATGCTCAATGGGATTTTAACAGAATTTGTAATTTGAAACCTTCAACACAACTAGACTGGAGTCAATGTAGTATCGGCTTTAATTTCTCACAAACACTGAAATAAATTGTACATTATTTCGCGAATTAAGTGTTGTTTCTTTTAATTTTCATTATCCAAAAATGTATATGTACTACTCAGGCAATGACAGTTTTTTTACGGTACCTTATTCGCAACGCATTTCGATAGCAACAGTCGATTAAGTTAAACCTGTCATTTATAGGTGTGGCTACTTTCCATTCCAGATCCCACTTAGCATACTCGGAAGAAATTTGCTGTGCAACCGAAACATGGAGAAAAAAATGGATGGGAATGGGAAATTACTACTTCCTAAACAGGAACGTAACGCTCGCCCAAAACATTTTAGGTGATAAAAGATCTAAATTTATGAAAGAATTAGGAACATTTTTAGGAAAGGTCCGGACCATTAGGGAAACTGAAATTAGGGAGTGGGAAAACAGCACTGGTTAGCTTGAGCGGAGCCTAGACTGGAGAGAAATAAATAAGTCAATAAGCTAACAATAAGTACGTAATTTTATGTTAAGTTAGTAAACAGTCAGTAAACAGAAATAAGTCATAAGTCGTAGTCAATTGGTAAATAACTGGCCAATACAATAAATAAAATAAAACTGGCATAGTAATAAGCACATTAGGGGGTGAAGGGAAGGGGGGATCGAAAATGTAAGGGCAGAGGCGTTGGTGCGGACGATCTTCTGTGGCGCCGTTTGATTTCAGGTGCTGAGGAGGCCAAGCACTGGAAGGAGTCGGCGGGACGCCCGCGCCAGAAAATAAAATAGCTAAAATAAATGTCGGATAGATTAGAATGTACTCGGCTTCTGACGGCAGGTTTTTCCCCCTTCAGGGGTTTTTTCCTGAGCCGTACCTTGTGGTCTCTTTTCCGCGGCTTTGATGCGATGAAGAGACCATTGGGGGTGAATACCAGAATTCGAAAGATTAGAACGCGAAAGCATGTAGGTATTGTAATGGCTTAAAGGCCTTCGGCCTAGCCGCATAGGATCAAGTACTCTAATTTGTTTGTAATAATTACCTATTAAATAAAAATAAATAAAATACTCGGAAGAAACGCGTTGGAAGTTCATAATCATCGAATGTTTATGGCTAGGTAACTCCAGTAAACCGTGTAAACTCGATAAGACAGAGACTTCGGAGACAGATATTCGACATTTAAGACGTTAGAGCTACTGGACGCAGCCTTACGTTACGCCGTGCTCACTGTTCCAACTTCAACCGAAAGGTCGAACCGCGTAATCTTTTTTTTTTCTCTCTGTAATCCTATTAACTGTGACCGCAGAAAGAAACAATTTCTCGCCTGCAACCCTTAATTCCATGAGGTAGAGCAGTCTACAGTTTTTTCACTGCGTTCACAACGTAATTACGCCCATGACATTCCTGGCGCCGAGTGGTGCGCTTTATATAGGGTGTATCAGAATTAAAATCAAATCTTCAAAATTGAATTTTCACATGGATAAAGAAAAAATTAATCGCAGATTGGGACGAGGACGTCGAAAAGCATAAGGTAAATATGGAATACTCCATACATAAAATTGTGTTGTACGGAATTTCATGAAGAAGAATTTCGTTTCTAAAAATACAGTTTTATTAAGTTATGTGTTTCTTTATTATTATTTGCGTTTTTATTTATTTCAGAACTAAACCACCATAACTCTCCAATTCACAAATAAAAACGTTGTTTTGAAAAGGATAATAATGTATTTATTATTCGTACATTACATCTACTACAACAGAACAGTAAATTTTTAATCATTCAGAGCATTCATGTTGTTCTGTTTACATGGCTTTTTAGAAAAATGTACGTGAGCATAAATTCTGCCACTAATATATTTCTGTAATAATATTTAACTTTTCAGCATATTTTTAACTAAACGTGTTAGGCTTCCCTGTTTCTTTAGTTCCCTCGTTTCTTCTCCCCTTATTTCGTGAATGGTCTGTCGGTTCAGGTCTGTGACTGGAAGTGCACAGTTACGGAGTTGTTCCACCATTGAGAATCCGTTCAATGGGTCCTATTGGAAAATAAACTCTCTCCTTCCTTCCTCCGTGCGTTGAGTAGGTTGTCAGAAAACTCACTGACGCAAGGTGTTCATATACAAGGTGTTTTTGTGGCTCCGTTCTCGCAGGGAAGTCACGACGTTTGCATTCAGGTAGGATGAGACTCCTTAAACACCTTAACATGAAGAGGGAATCAGCTGTAAGCACGGACGTAACATTGCAACACTGTAACATTGGATTATTCTAACGTTATTCAAGGAAAGATAACTAATTACGAACAAGCCCAGTAGCTAATGACATATGAGTTTTTAGCGAATAAAATATTAGACAACTTCACAATCGTCTCCTAACCAATGTAGTATTTTATTTTATATCTAGAATTAAATTCCTGAAGATTTACCGCTGAGTTCTGGTACACCAGTATAGAAATGTTCTCTGAAAGATACGCGGCCACATTAGAGAGCACCATTAAATCTGGCTACCTGACCCCATTACGTCGTCTGCCCCTACGCCCGTGACAATTCCAGAACCGGTTCGGGTATTTGCGTCAAATTCGATGCTTCGAGCATTTGTGTTGAGCTCGTCAGTCGACTTTTTGCGCAAGAGGTCACAAAATTAAACGACACTTTCGTAACACAAAATACCGACCCGCGCGATAATGGCGTCGGGAGGTGCAGGGTCTCCTTTTTTGGTTGATTGATTAGTGATTCCGGGCGTGTCAACTGCTAAGGTCATTAATCCCGTGAGTGTAGTGCATGTTTTATCCCGAGAGGTGGCGGTGATCTTGACCCGCTTGATGGCGAGATCCGTCGCCGATCTAACCGTCAGCTTGCGGGTCCTTCCGAACCAGGTGTCACCCACCAGCGTGGCGCCGCCCCAGCCGGTTCAAGGTCAAAACATCCAACTGGTCTCCCAGCGCGTGTGGTGGTGTAGTTCGTGTAATTGTATTGTAGGTAAGGGGTGGGGATTGACAATTTGCGTATAGAACTCTTTTATTCGTCTGCATTATTCTTAGAGAAAGTTTCAATTCTACTATTGGGGGATCGAAAAATTGAGAGAATGTGACATCATTATCTTTTTGGCGCGGTAGATAGAAGCTAGGTAGTGTTTGGTGCAATACCGGATCGCTAAAAAAAACGGCTGAAAAAAAACTAACTGGAGAGAAAGTCTGTGCCATCTGTACTGCCAATAATTCTGCAGTACAAGTTTAGAATAGTGGTTCGAAAAATAAAAATTACATTCCATTTCGTATCAGCACGTTTTCCTCATCTTCACTTGTTCCAAAAGAATAGCTTGGGCCCTTTTCCCATGACAAGTATTACATTTTACGAGATAGATGCGGTTGAAACGAAACGAGGCACAAAACAAACACGGAACCTCAGTGGAACATAACATGGCATTTTCCGCCGCAGTGAACAGCGCGAAGGCACGCGTTTCGTCAAACGCATCTGCGTTCGCGTGGCGCGCGAGCCCGCGGGCGGACGGTGACCGCACGCGTGCGCAGGTGGCGCTGAGTCACGCGTGAGTCACGCGGCCGGGGCTGCTGCGGCTGGGCGGCGGCGGGTCGGATGTCGCGGCGCGGGCCATGCAGATGAGAGGGGCTCCTAATGAAACACTCGCCGCCCGCGCCGCGCCGCGCCGCGCCCCCCGGCACGCGCCCTGCCGCCACGACGCGCCGCGCAGTGGTCCCGGAATGTACTAGGGTTTCGTGGAATTTGGACACCGTCGAATCAGGAGTCATAATAATAATAATAAAATAATAATAATAATAATAATAATAATAATAATAATAATAATAATAATAATAATAATGTGTCTCTGTGTGTGTATCTATTGCATCATCATCATCATCATCATCGTTTTCCCCCTGGCCTCAGGGCTTACTTACAGCATTGGCGTGTAAAACTGGAATCAGCATTAAATGCTGATCCCCCAATTGAAAAGTAATGTGCACCTACTCCGATAAGCATGACTAAGTTCCGGTGGGATGCGTGACTCCGTGATGGCCGATTCGCGAAACTAAAACCAAGTAATAATGATAATATTGATAATGATAATAATAATAATTATTATTATTAATATTATTATTATTATTATTATTATTATTATTATTATTATTATTATTATTATTATTAATGGACTGTAGCATCCCAAATGCTGTTGAAGAAGACCATACAAAATGGTTTTGAGAACGCACACTACTCAAGAACAACATTAAGATACTCTCGTACATCCCTCCAATCCATTCGGTATGTTAACAATTATAGTCTTCATGAAGTTTTGTAAAAACGGACTTTCAATTGATTAGAACGTAGTTGTTACAATTTATGAACGATGGTAACTTGCGTTAACCATTGCATGTACGAATGCAGAATTTTTCATTGTACAAAAGCAATTATTACACTTAATAGTAATTTCCTTCTGAAAACTTTCCAACCTGCACATATTGCATTGTTAAACTATGCGTTTGTTGTATGTAATTGTATGTAAAGTAGAAATCTTATCAAGAAATTGTACAAACTGCGTGAAATGTTTTAATAATACCACTTAATTAATTATTATCAGAACTTCATTTTCAGATTTCATTTTCATCAGATTTCATTTTCTCTGAAGATAATAAAGGTGGCACACTGAAAGGATGTAAATTATAATTTCTCTTTGGTTAATCCGTCGTTCTTACGTGACGGAAATGCCATGAGATTGTACCTGCAGTTTCAAAATGTCTTCATTTCCCTCTCGGAAAGAACGCTGATTGCAATTTGATTGAAGTGTAGTAAAGTAACTATTAGGATCACAATACAAATTGCATGCATTGCATAAATACAAACGGAATGAATGTCAAAACAATTAATATTGCTCGCGTGAGTTACGAGGTTGTGAAGCTATCACTTTAGAAATCTACAAGCTCTTACCTAAGAGCACATTCAGAATGATGGATCACATAAAAAAACATTATTTAAAAATGTTTGCCTTTATGTAATTGATATGAAAATCATAGACCGTTTTTGCTTGAGGGAGATACATTTTTGAAAAAAACTTAAAATTAGTAATGCCGTGGTTATATTTGCCGTAGGGTATTTCAAATCTATTTAAAGAAAGAAAATTCAGTATTGAATTTGTATATGTTAACGGGTTACACAGAATTGTTTAAAGTGGTACTTGTCGATTTAATTGATTTGGGGGAATGACTTTAAAATTCCATTTACAAGTTATTTGTCAAGTAGTTGTTCATTCGTGAAAAGAGCAGAAGCGAGAAGTTTCGTCACAAGAAAACAATCGCGACAGACAGCATTAGGTATGTATGTGCAGATGTTTACTAACCTGGTAAGATGTCCAAGTTTAGGTCTTGACGAATAATGAAAAATCTACTTCAATTTGTCTTGCAATGGCTCTTTTCTAATGAAACCGAGGAGTTTGGTCCCACATTCCCACACCGGACAAGTAAATCCGAGATGTTAGTGGTTGATGGTCTCCCCGGAAGGTTTCGCCGCGCGCTGCCGCCGTCCGCGCGCCATTCGAACTTAGTTGGGTCAGCGCGAAGGAAGTTCTGTGCGATCCGGCGCTCCAAGATCTCTCCACGAGCAAGTTCCCGCAGCGGTTGCGGTGGCAGCGAAGGCGAAGGTGATGGCGGAGGTGTTAGCGGAGGTTGAGGACATGGTGGCCGAGGTGGAAGCGGAAGTGGAGCTAGAAAATGAGGCAGAGGTGGAGAAGGTGGAAAATGAGGTGGAAAATGAGGTGGAAAATGAGGCGGTGGAGGAGGTGGAGAAGGAGGCGGAGAAGGAGGCGGAGAAGGAGGTGGAGAAGGAAGTGGAGAAGGAGGTGGAGGAGGTGGAGAAGGAGGAGGCGGAGAAGGAGGAGGCGGAGAAGGAGGAGGCGGAGAAGGAGGAGGCGGAGAAGGAGGAGGCGGAGATGGAGGAGGCGGAGATGGAGGAGGCGGAGAAGGAGGAGGCGGAGAAGGAGGACGCGGAGACGGTGGCGGAGACGGAAGCGGAGACGAAGGAACTTGGAAGGGGGTGGGAAAGGCTGAGGAAGTGGAGAAGACTACGGGAGACGAAAAGGGGAGGGAGAGACGAAGATCAAGGATGGCGGGGGAGTAAAAGGACGAGGATAATGCGACGGCGAAGGACGAGACGTTGGGCAGCTACAGATAAGGAGGGCGAAGTCGAGGGGAGGCCGGGCTGCGACGGTGGCAGGGCGCTGCGCTGTCGGGGTCTCCCGGCGCTTCCGCTCCCGCTGTAATGTGTCCCAAGTGCGCCGTGGCCCCTCCTCCCCACCCGGCGCCGCACGTGGGAGTCTGCTGCAGCTGCAGCGCTGCAAGTGCCGCGGGCGACGAAGCGTGCAAATGGCGCGTTTTTGCCAGCGGGTGCGGCGCGGCGCTGGGCTGATCTTGGTGCTTGTGGCGTCGACGTGGTTGGCTGTGGCTGCGGTGAATGTGTTGTAGGACACTGAGGTGATAAGAAAACGATGTATACATGACGGCCATTTCGGCGGAAGGGATGGTCCTGGTGACAATGGTGTTGAAGGGAACGACTGACATATTGAAATAGTGGTTGAATTGCTGGAGAAGGTGATGGCGTCGCAGAAACTTAGATAAATAGAGAGATAAATATTTCTGCAAGTAATTTTTTGATGTCTAGAGGCAGAAAATTGTAATTTACAAACAAATATATTTATACATTAATGCAAAAACGAAATTGTGGTGATGAGATATGTAACGAATGTAAATTGTTTGTCACGTTATTGTGACTCGTTATAGTATTTTTCGCGCCACACGAGGAAATGTCTGCTTCTTTTAGTTTATAGATTGTAACTTGCACACTGAAACTAAGTCATGAACAAATGACGGCAGATGGTCTCTCATTCTATTAATTTGAAGATATTACATTGTTTAGTGTGATATCGTAAATAAGAATAAATGAGATACTGCTTCACTTTCTCCCTTTCACTTCCAAAATAATATTTTTCCCCAGAAAATGTTTTTTGGAAAATTTCATTTAACAGAGTTATACTCCGATTTATTTAGAGCTGCATTAGGCAGGTCGTCAGCTGTTACGGTGATATCCAATCGTTAGCTTACACATCAATACAGTGACGTCACTATGGTGACGTTCTATCTCGCGATTGGATGACACCACTACAACTGATTTACGTCAAGCGCAGTTATATTTCAATTCAAGTATAAACAAACGATATTTACTCCTGAATGTGAGAGAACCTCGTGATAGTGATCATCATGTGCATGAAATTTCCATGACTGCTTCAGAACCTGACTGGTCTAATTGTACGATCAGTAGATGTTCTTCAAATATCAATGTTTTATAAAAAGATGTATTCGAAAGTTCTCGTTAAATGTTGCGTTGAATGTTATTAAGTTTGTTCTCAAGAAAGTTGATAGGTTTGCACGTAATGTTGCTTCAAATCCGCAACGCTTAGTGTTTTGAAACATTCATTCTCTTTATTTTTGTTTTATTAGAGAGGTTTTGCTAAGCTTCTCCGTAGTGTTGCTCCAACACTGATAAGAAGTGAAAACATTCGACGTTTAGGATTTTGTGAGTCCCTTCTATGAACAATGCAGTTGTCATCTTAAAAATGTTGGCTTTGCTTGTTTCGTGCAAAACAAACTCTAGGTTTAAAATGCATAATATTTCTAAGACACACGATTGTGGGATTAATTGTGATCAGAGAAATGTGAGTTCGTCCGTGTAGAGAGGTGTGTTTGCATGAACGATGCCTATGTGTGTAGAAGGCTCTTAAATTTAAGCTTTACAAGGCATAATAAATAAATGTGTCTTCTGTATCCGGTCTGCCATTTCGTTTTCCACACATCATGTAGAGAGGGAGGGCTTTTGTGCTACAGAGACTGGTCAAGTCATAACTTCACACGAAAAAATTGATTATGGCTAATTGATCGAAAGCTGCAAATTTTACGGATAACAAAATCGTTAACACAGCAACATCGCTAATTATTATAATACTATTCCAAAACGAAAGTACGCATGTACGGTACCCAAAACAAAGTACATCCGAACAAAAAACTATCTGTGAACCACAATCCCTTTATTGATATTTTTAAAATGTAATTTTATTTAACATCGACCGTTCTTCATGAATTTGAATATTGTTTAATAATGCCATTGCATACAAAATAAAGGTTTACTTCTACTTTCTATTTTATACCGATGCTGATTCTACATAAGCTACATTTCTATTTTTTTTAGTTTCAATAAGCACAAAAGATGCGTATTTTATTCGAGGCAGCTTTATTAGCTACATTGCGTCATGGTTAGTTCGCGTAGAGTATGAAAATACTAGTCGGAAACGCGTCGTCCTTCGGTGAACCCTATCAGAGCGTCTGTTCCCCCTCGCATTGTTGGTCAGCGTCCAATGCGGGTCGCGTCAAATGCGCGCTCGCCTCACTCCGTTTAATCAAACGTATTCGGAAAATTACCCTTGTTTGGCTGCTATTCAGTGCGCTGCCCTAGATTCGCTGCTTCCCTGCATGCGCTGTGGCCTTAACCGTCATCCATCATAATCAATGTCAGCGCCTCCGTTCGCACCACCAGCTCCACGGCCGTTGCCTACGCGCTCGTTGTCCTTTCGCCCACTTCTTCCACTTAGTTTCTGGGCGACTTTTAGCGTCACGCACTCACTCACACACATGCATGTAGCACGTCCACGCGCGTTCGCATATTTACAATGCAACTTCGGTAATATAAGGATTAGCCTATCAAGTTGCGGGTTTAAACCAGATCGAAGCGGTGAATTTTTAAGGGCAAACAAATTCTTCGCACGCTTTTTTTCGTTCGGAGAAGTAAAACCGGCTGTCTCATGTGGTAGATTTACTGCATGTCAAAGTTCCACATGTAACGAAGCCAAATACGAATCGCCTGTTTCGTCGGCCGTGCGACATCTACTTTCCCCACTTGAGTGTGAAAGGAGCGTAGCGAAATTTGCGTGGTCAGACGGATATTTTCCCTTTCTCTTCGACCTTCTCTTGGTACACTTTCCGAGGCCCACCCATACTTCCTTATCTGCTAACAGACTTCGGAGTTAGGGGAAATATATTCTTTATGTGTGGCCTGTATCAGCATTATGGCCTAAGATGCTTATCTCTTAACAGACTAATTTTTAATATTTTGAATTATCACAATTTTGCCTGTGCCTTCATTATTGATTTGTTTTTCAGTTCCATTGGTTTACTTATTTCTAGCTTTCATGAAGTCCCATCAATTGGGTTTACTTGCTGGACTTACTGAAAAATGATTTTAAAATAATAAATGTTAGTTATTTAGAAACCTGTTTCATAGTTGCATCATATCGATGAGGAATATTGTTTCGATGCTTATAATTATGTTGATATGCAAGAAACAATATCTCAAGCAGCTTCATCATTAGCGACTGTCTCAAATTACAATACAGCTTGCTAGATTGTATTTACCCAGTAATGTTATTAAATTTATATAATTCATAGAAATTCTCTTGTGATGAGTTTTATTTTGAAGGGGCCATATAATTTTTAGGATGTAGAAAATTAAAAGTAATAAATATCCTGATATGTTTGTTCGATAAGCGATTTCGATTTTCGACCGATTCGATTTTCAACGCTGGATTTTTTTTTGGTCATAAATGCTGCAAACAATAAGGGAGCTTTATTTTCATTAAACGTTAGCAAAATGTAGTAATTAAAGTCACAGTTAATATTTGCATTTTCTAAATCGTTTCGAAACAGTTTCATTGTTTTTTAATATTCCCGAAATCCTAGGTATCCAACGTAACCATAGACACCTTACACATGGCCGAATGCTGCATAATTTCCTCCCAATTTCTGCGTGCATTAGAAATGAATAATGCAAATGGAGTCAATGAAACAAAAATAATAATGCCGATGTAAGTAAGTCCCAGGAAGGCACTGTCAAATATAATTTCAATTATTCTGAAAAGTTATTTTTATTTCAATTTACACTTGCTATTTAGGAAAGTACGGCGCGTAATGAGGTTGCACCATGGCTCGCTCACCCCATTGATTGGGAGTTCGTGTGTTCGATGCCCGTAAGGTGCCGTTACTTGATGTCTTCAACATCGGTGACTATTAAAAATTCGAAGCCAGACTGCTTGATTAGTGATTTCCGTGATTTCCTAGAACACTTCCGGGATAAAGGACCGTTTACAACAGGCCACGAATCATTTGCATTGTTTTATTACCATTTCCGTCCCGCCATCACGAGTATCATTAATCATCCCATTATCACCCTTAATCCAGACTGGAGCGTCGGGGGAGGGGGAGGATGACCCTGCAGTTCTCAACCGAATGTACTAGCGAACCCTGCCCCTGGCTGGGGCCTAGCAACAAAGAAGAGCCTAAACGTCCTCGGTCTAGCCCCCCCCCCCTCCTTGCAGCGAACCTGCCGCCGGCGCTTCCGTGATCTTGCCCCACTGGCCGAGGGCCTTTTGGCCCAATTGGGCTACCGCCGCCGTGACCGCCGCCCCCGCCCCCGCCGCCCGGTGACCGCGCCGCGGGGCCTCGGGTCCCTCGTTTGCAGGGAGCATTTGGCCAACGAGATAACTTAGGCGGCGTCCGGCCGAGTCGATTAAGTGGCCGGTGGTGGCGGCGGCGAAGGTGGCGGAAGCGGCCAAGTCAGGGAAGGCCGCCTCGGAGGCGGTGGCGGGCATGCGGGTGGGAACGGGGGCAGGCACAGGGCGAGGAACGAGAGAGGGGAGGCGAAAGGGATCAAAGCAGAAACGGAAAGGAGAATGAGAATGCAAGCGGACGCGGGAACAGGATCGCTTTTGGGAGAGGTCTAAGAGCAGGGGGAAGAGGACGGTGGCGGAGTCGGTGGCGGAGTCAGGGTGGCCGAGTCGTGAGCGGAGTCGGAATAAAATAAAAAAAAAAAAAAAAAAAAAAATGCGGAGTCGGTGGCGGGTCGGTGGCTGGAGATCGGTGGCGGAGTTCGTGGCGGAGTCGGTGGCGGAGTCGGTGGCGGAGTCGTTGGCGGAGTCGTGGCGAGAGTCGGTAGGCGGAGACGCTGACGGAGACGCTGACGGGGACGCTGACTAGGGGACGCCTGACGGGGACGCTGACGGGGACGCCCTGACGGGGAAACGCTGACGGGGAACGCATGCAAACGGGGAACGCTGACGGACGCTGAACGGGGACGGACCTGAACGGGGACGATCCAGCTGACGGGACGCACTGACCGGGGACGCACCTGACGGGGACGCTGACGGGGACGACTGAACGGGACGCTAGACGGGACGCTGACGGGGGACGCTGACAGGGAAGCTTGAGCGGGACGCTGACGGGCCACTGACGGGGACGCTGACGGAAACGATGACGAAACGGGCGACATCACGGTTTCACCGATAGCCTAGGAGGGCAGGTGGATGGTGGAAAATGGACTTAGAAAGCGGAAGGCTTGGTGCGGTGGCGTCGGAGGGGCTAACAGTGTTGGCGGGGGTTGAGGTAGGTGAAGGCGTGCGTGGTGGCTTTGGGGTCGAAGCTGACGGGGCGGTGGGGCCGGGCAGAGGGGGTGGCGCCGCGCCGGGCCGAAGAGGGCGCCGTGGGGAGCGGCGCGCGGCGTTCCGCGTCGCATTAATGCGAGTGGCACGCGAAGGCCCCGCTGGCGGACCGCCCCTTCGCACGGACCCATTGGCGGTAGATCGGCCCCTGAAATTATGCAAATGTTCGCCGCGAGCGCCCTCGCTGCTTAGCGCCCGAGCGTTTCTGCTCGCTCGCCAAGCAGAGGGAGGTGGTTGCTACAAATGATTCTGCGAGATGAAATTGACGAAATTGAAAATAGTGGCAGCGCACTTGAAGGGTGTAAAACCTCGACTCGCGTTTACCATACGAGACTTTGAATGCTCTTACCTCTCTGAGATCTATTTATTACCGATTTTTTGTATTCAACTAGCGGTCGGGACAACATATTCTGGGGCGATGACGGCGTTAAGCGATGACTATGGACAATTTTTGATGTGCATTTTGGGCTCACAGTACTGGGATAAGTCAACGTTATTCTTTAACTTCTATCTTTACCTATCTTCTTTCTTTTTCACTTTTTTCTTTTCTTTTTATTTTCATTGTTTTTCTCGTGCTCCTTCTTATTCTTATTCTTCGTAACAACGTATATTAGTGAATTTCATTAGACAATTAGAAACACAGAATACGCTACATAAAAATACTGTTTTGTATCGTGTATAGGCCTTCTATCAGAAAATCATTGAATTACATAGCAAAGTTGATAGCAGAGATAACAATATGAATTTGCACTCGTTGTGTCATGTACTTTTTTTTGAGTACTTGAGTTGTCATAATGAAATACACAAAGCAATAAGTATGGCAAGTGACACTACAGCTTTTAACTTTTATACCAGGCAAATTGGCATTTACGGGAAAGAATATTATTGCTCGATAAGTCACAAATGCTGTTTCGTTTAACAATCTGATACAATACTCTTTCAGACAGTGATTGACCTAACGACAAATTATTCCTTCATTCAATAAACAAAGAAAAACAGCTTTATCATGTGGCAGTGAAAAAAATAGTCACAAGAACGTGGTATTAGGTTTTTAGCGATAAAAGTGAAGCTTTTATAGAATTATTTTTTCCTGCTATCGAGTAATCACGAATCGTATGAATTACTTAGCAGACTTGTAAATACGTCGAGTCTTTCGCACTTTGATGTAATACGTTTCTAAATATTACATTCTTAATTTGATCTTCGTACAGAATATTATTAATTTTTTGGTTTACGATTTGCGATGTGAATGCATTGTCATCATTTCTCTGTTTTCTTTCGTTCTTTCAACGATCTCAGTTTTTTCCGATTCGTCAAAAAGTTCTGATGTTGCGGTTCTTCATTCGCTCGAGGCTCCGTTGTTTCATGTTGCTTGACAGGCTAATAAATGTTCTCTTGTTAATGAACGTGCATAATACAAATCTGGAAAATAATTATGTTTCATAAATTTTATGAGTGCACCAATTTATAACCTTTTTGTGATGCGTGGGGAAATCCCAAAGTGTGTTCTACGAAGATGGTATGTCTGGCAGAGAGAAAAATATTGTTTAACTCTCGTTTTCATAATGTTCGTGCAATGTTCATTTGCATGACATACAACTCCGTTTCTTATTCTGTACCGTAAGCTCTTTGAATAATAAGTTCTTATGTAAAACACTCTCAACATTTGAATTCTAGATGTCTATCAGAAAATAAGGAAAATTCAAATAAGTGTTTCTCTTGCGGGTAAGCACGATAAACAGAAGCCAGTTTTGTATTTGGAATATCGATAGTTCAAATTTAAGTATTTAATTTATTTAATCTGTATATATATTTCTCCCTCTTTACTCACGTCAGTTCATGCTGGAATCAGGATTGTAGCGTTATATAAAGAAGTTAAAATTCTATTTTTAAGTTAGTCTATACTTAAGTAGTAAATCTCAAGCAAATATTGGTTATACATTGGAGCTGTATTCTGGTATGTTCTTCCGGTATTTTGTTATTTTGTTTTCCAAATAAGAAAGTACGAATGAAATATTAGAGTGTATTTTAATGTTTGACCATTTCCTCGTCTAATCGCCATTATCTATTGCTTTCGGCGACTTTCATTTCCTTGAACTAGACTTTTTACATCTTTTTAGTTTCCCTTTGCAGGCAATAGACTAAGAAAACTTCAATGTAGAGTGGTTATTTGCCTTAATGAATTAAATTCATTATTCTTTGTATATTAAGTATGATATTTCTTTCCGAAGTATGCTGAATGTGTATTTTTCTTTTCACAGGTGAGTGTTGGGTCTTAGTACTACCGTAGAAAGTGGGAAAAAGCAGACTGAAATGGTGAGTGATGTTAATACGAATTTTGGAAAAGCTGTGCTAAGCGAAAATTAAATTGCTGTAAGGTTTTCTATATCTACAGAAGTATTTAACAGTACTGTGATTAGACGAAGAAAATATTCAGGAAGAAAATAACTTGAAGACGCGATAACACAAGAAGTTGAAGTTATTAGAGTTACGATTATGTCAATTTATCGTTATTTTGTACATAAAATAACTACTACCACAATCTTCTATCTAAGAAGAATAGTCGAGATTATTTACCGTTCCACAAAACTCCAACGTGAACTAAATGAATTCGTGTCCGCAATGGATACGAACCCACATTGGGGACTCTGCACATGCACCAACTCTAAGGTTGCGATAGTTACTTGGAAAACGACACTTCGCCGTAATTATCGTGTGTAATCCCCGGACTTTCATCGTGTACGAAGAGTAGACACAACCTTCAAATTTGGAACTGCTTCAATTTATCGTACTTCTAAAACGCACTTTGTGAAAATCCCTTTCAAGACTTGAAACGCTAGTTACGTGAGTGCATGTGTGTAATGTGAATCGTACAGTGCGTCGGGAAAACCTCTCCGCACTGGGCCGACTCATGGCCTCCTATTAAAAATTGCGTTCATGTTGGTAGCAACCAAATCACTGGGAAAAAAGTGAAGGTAACCACATTTCTAGCATCTTATGTGGTTTTGATGAGTACGTTATTAGAAGTTGAAGTTACTAGAATTACGATTATGTCAATTTATCGTTAGTGTACATATAATAACTACCAAAGTACCAATTTTACTGTTTCAATCCGCAGCTCGAGCTGCCAACATAATTTCTGTTGCAAGCTCCCTCACCAGTAAGGTGCAACTGCGGGGAGAGTTTCGTGGCGTGCTATATTATCTCACGATATGCTGTGAAGAACGCAGTACTTTCTTAACAAGCTACTGTCGTTTCGTGCAGCACATTTCGTATGCATACGCATGGGCCGTCCGCCGTATGTATCCCACTCGGGCGCGCCGGGTTGCTTCGCATCTCGGCTCGGAGCTCACAGACCCGGGGCGCAGCCATCTACGGCCACGCGCGGCACGGGTCACGCGCAGCACGTAGTCGGCGCGTAGCATACCCGGCACGCGGGCGGGCGGGCTTGCTAGAGTCCCTAGATACAGACAGTGGCGCAACCGCCGCCATTTAATATCCTCTCACCAGTTAGGCCCGCCAGGTACTATTCACGAGGTGAAGGTAAATTGTAACATTTGGTGACATTAAGGAGATTTTCATCAATATTAATGTTGGTTTGGGATAGATTCATGGTTCTCAACTAACAGA